>JAKOGI010000517.1:447500-541389 GCA_029747015.1 Carnegiea gigantea | reverse complement strand
TTCCCAATTATGTTTTTGTAAGCAAGTTGTTTTCATTTCTTGATCGTACTTAGCATTGATTTTTAAACTAGCAGCATGACAATAAATGGCTGGGAGATGATGATTCCTCTTGCTTTCTTCGCTGCAACCGGGTAAGTTTTTTATTTATCGGAGATCAAGAGTCAATGCTTGAAGTTAGAATATACTCGAGTTGGGTTTTGAAGAAAATTACACGGCGAATTTATAATCTAGGTTACCCTTTTTCACTGTTTCACCCTTCCATTACTATGTTAGGTACTCGATGCTTTGATGTAGGAAACAACTCTTGTTGCGTCTAACATAAAATCCATTCACAAATTTTCATATCGAACACTAGTATTTGAGTCTGGTATCCGTTTATTACTGTAAGTAGCACTCCAATTCCATGTTCAAGGTTTGTGGCATACTTGCAATTGGTTAAGTTACATGGCTGGTTGGTAACTGTTGGTTTCGGATAACACTGGAGTATGTCATTATAAAGGACCATGTGGCAAGTTTGAGTCAAATCATGCTTAAATATGACACCGATTTCTTGTTTATTGAAACCCATAAAGGAAGGACATATGGCCTTTTCAGGGCCCCCTCCCCCCCAAAAAAGATTTGAAGGCTTCCAACGTTTTTTTTTTTTTTGGATACTATCTCTATAGAAACGGGTAGTGTTACCGATTAGGACATTAGTACTAGGGAACAAACCTTAGATGAAGTGGTGGTTTTAATTTGTCCAGATTACTAGGAATCTCGCACAAAGTAGGCATGGGACTTAGCGACCCCATCATTTGAGATATGAAATACTTGTATACCATTTATCATTTTTGTAAAGAAAAAAAGATTAAAAAAAACAACAAGGACCATTTGCAGTTTTGTACCCTCATGAACAGTTCTTCCTGATCCTCGCCCTCCCCCTTTTTTTTGTGTGCCATGCGTGTGTGTATTTTTCTGTCTGCTTTTTTTGGGGGGTGGGGGGGAGGTGCTCTTCTATTACTCAGACTCTCAATTCGTCAAAGAAAAATGAACAATCTGTGTCCTTGAAGTATAGTCTTCTTCTCTACCTAGCCATGTCGTACACTTTTGACAGTTGCTAACGTTATGATCAGCAATCAGCATTGCTAGTTTGATTAAACTGGGATACATTGATGGGTTAACAGAGTAAGAGTAGCAAATGAGCTCGGAGCAGGCAATGGAAAAGCCGCAAAGTTTGCAACAACAGTCGCAGTTACAACCTCCACGATCATTGGGCTCTTCTTCTGCGTGGTTATCATGATATTCCATGACAAGTTTGCCTACTTGTTCTCATCTAGTGCTCCAGTCCTTGCAGAGGTTGATAAGCTTTCGTGGCTCTTAGCAGTAACTATTCTCCTCAATAGCGTGCAGCCTGTTCTTTCAGGTTTGCTAATTCAATTGCTTTTTAACATTTACAACAACTTCTGAGCTTTTTATGTAGTAGTTTGAGGGAGGACACAGATGTTCGAGTTTAACGAGACATTTTTTCTACTTTCTCAGGAGTGGCAGTTGGGTCGGGGTGGCAGACATCGGTGGCATACATAAACATCGCCTGCTACTACATTGTTGGACTTCCCCTGGGGATTGTGATGGGATGGATCTTCAATACTGGAGTCACGGTATGTTCTTGAACTCAAATTCGACATGATATCATAGGTTGGCTTTGGAAGCTAAAAGTGAGTCCTAATTCTGCATGAAAAAAAATGCACAAAACAGGGCATTTGGGCCGGGATGATCTTTGGTGGGACTGCACTTCAGACAGTGGTATTAGGCATCATGACAGTTCGATGTGATTGGGAAAAAGAGGTAAAGACATTGTATCACTTGTAGTCATCTCTTAACTTGCTATACATCGAATGATTTCTCATAATATTCTCCTGTGTTTGAGCAAATGAGCAGGCGCGGAAGGCAGTTCTTCATGTACAGAAATGGTCCAAGACTGGAAAGACAGAACTGAGCTGATTCAATCAGTAACATTTGCCACAGGCTACAGATACTAATACATTTCCTGCTCCTCACTCTTGGCCTCATTTTTGGACCTAATAATTCCTTTATCCCTCGATCACCTTCCTTGGAGACCTGAAGTTTGTGCCGATTGGCAAACGCTTTCCAAATATTGGTCCTGCATTCTTCTGGTACTGTTCTTTATTCTGGTTAGAGCCTCATGAATCAAAGAGTGCCACTGGTTTAAAGACCTTTAAAAGGGGGGGGGGGGTAGGTATTAGTGTATCCTTATGGCCACACATAATTGTGGATGTCTGAACAAATTCATGAGCTAATTGCTTGTAAATTGTGCCATATTGTTCATAATGGACACTAAGGATCAATTGATTTTTTGAGGGACTAGACATTTGCAAATTTGACCCTTCTTGCGCTCTTTATCTTGATTATAGCTGGGGATTGGGAGTTGAATCTACCCTTATGTTTCTAAAACTATGCTCTTAACTCTTAATAAATCAAAAAATAGAGTAAGGTCGATTATATAATGACAAAGTTTTGTTCTACTAATTAAAATGAAAATCTTAAATTAACTACATCGTAGGATTAATGTCCTTTTTTATGCTATATTTACTGCTACGTAGTGTGTACACTTATCTGGATCCTTCCTCCCAGCCTCCAAAAAAAAACGAAGGTTAGCTATAGTATGGGAAGGAGAGGAAGAAAGCGAAAAAAAGCAAACACAGCAACACAACATGTTTGTTCGACATCCACACATAGAGGAAACCTACGTGCCAACGATTGACTAACTCTTTTCCTAGGCAACCCTTTTGTCACCTGCTCATTACATTATATTCTGGAAATGGTATTCTCACTCTCTCAATCAACCAGAAGAATCTAGGCATTAATAATGGATTATATATAATACATGCTTCTTTTTGTGATAATTTGGCCGCGAAAAGTACGTACTTTTTCAATGAAGCCATAAACACCGTTCTCTTGCCTACTTTTCACATCCAAAGTGGGCCTCTCTATCGCATATTTTAGGAAGATCCCATCGAACGCATATGAATGAGATTTGAATGCGTGGCCCATCGTGTGACGAGTTAGAGAATCGGCGTTTATTAACATGCCAATCTTGGAGCTGAGTTTCCGATTGATTGCGTATTTCAATCGAATTTTGCTCTCTCTTCATTTGAGGGGAGCAAAGGCAAAGGTGGAACAAACAACTACAAAGGAAAGAAACCGAGGGTGAATTCCAAATCCAACTCAAACTTATTAGGTCCGATCTAAATTAGAGGATTTGGGTCTAATTAAATAACATTTAATGGAATTTAAATGGGTTTGGGTTCGAGGAATATGGGTCGGGTCCGGGTCTAGGTCTGAAAAATTCAGACCCAAACCCAATCCAAGATCCACTTAATTTTTTGTAAAACAAATGCGGCAAAGTCAAATGGTTAAAGTAACTCTAAACTATTAAATACTAAAATCACTTTACTTGCGATCAATCATGGGAGGTAAAATATTTTGTTATGTTTGGTTAAAATTTGATTGACTTTATCTTTATGGTTTCTATTCAAATATTACTTTTGGTGTATAAGATGTAAGTAATAATGCCTACTTATAATTTATTTGTCTATAGAATATAGTAATTCATGTTGAGATGCTGAAAAATAATCTTTAATATGAAAAATAGTTATGACCCGTGAACCCATTAGATCCACGTGGTCTAAGTTTGGATTTCATCCCTTGTTTAAATGGGTTTAGGTTCAAATGGATCGAATGTAAACCTGACCTATCACCTTCCCTTGTTTTTTCTTTCCAAATATTAGTCAATTGTGGGTGGTTGGAATCTTTCATGGGAAATTGGCTCGTGAATTACGATTCCTTTACTGTTTTTATATCATTTTTTCGGTTTTTCGAAAATCTATTATCGATTCTTCCAGCTCAGATAAATGTCTCACAAATTTTTTAATTTTTTACGTAATAATGAGCAATCAAAACATTTTTTTCCAAAAAAAATTTTGAGGGTTCAATCGAGCACACTATTTTAGAATAAAATTCTAGAGTATGAATCAATTAGATCTGGATTGTGTTTTTTTTAAAACCATTCTTCATACTTGTAAATGGGGCTTTTATTTTACTTAATAAAAGTACATAGCAATATATCTTCCTAGGACACGTTGCCAAAAGCTGAAGGGCATGATCATCACCAGAATTATTGTAGACTTTGTAGTCCCAAATTCAAGGCTCGCAACAATGATGAGGGACACATATTCATTAGAATAAAAGTCCGGATTTAATTCTTCTACTCTCACTTAAGTTTGATTTATTGTCCAAACCGTCCCCGCAATGACTCATTGAGATCCCTTTTTGCTATTCCATTACTGGATCACAGAATAAGAGGGATATATAACATAGGCGCTATTCTATTTTGTGTTTGTTAGAATTTAAGTAAGAGTTTACATCTCCTTACAACTTCTTACAGCTCCTTGCAGCTCCTTACATCTCCTTGCATCTCCTTACATCTTCTTACATCTCATAGATTTTATATAACATTCATTTATTTTACAGAGATATGTATATTTTTTTAATGATACTATCAATATACAAAATTTATAAATATCTTATGAACACAACATTTGCATAAACATAAAAACATAATATAACGACGTAAATTATATTTGAGTTTCAAAATGAAATATATATTATTATAGGTGATCATACATTTATTTATATTTAAAATCATTTACTCAAAATAGAAATTTATTTGAATAATTGTATTCAATTTTGTCAAAAAAGTTTATTTTTTTTGTTATACTTTACTTATTCGATCAAACTAATGTTCATATAAAAAATCTTGAATGAAATTTTATTTATCAAATTTGGAGGATTAATATATTTTATTGTTGTATAATTAACTTAATTAATTATTTATTTTTAATAAGTATATTATTTTAATAATATTATTTTTCATCCAAAATGTTCATTTTAAAATAAATTATACTATACAACTCTTCAACAATTCAACAGCTCCTTACATCCATTCTTACAGCTCCTTACATCATCTTACAGCTTCTTACATCTTTTTACAACTGCTTACATCTCCTTACATCTTCTTACATCTATCTATCTATCTAAAATGTAAAATAGAACAGGCCCATAAAAGGGATTTTATGGTGTATGTAATTATACATTCAGTTTAGGGAACATTAAATCTTGACCTCCCTCATGAAAAATCAAGCGAGACAGAAATCAAACATCGCATATTATTAGGACTTCTTATTAGTTACGGCTAATGATCCGGGGAACAGGGAATTACTTGTGGCTCACCCCAGGATAACTGCGCTTGTGTCTTGTGTGTATATACTGTAGTAAAATGTGGCATTCAGTTGGGTTGCAATTTAAGTGACTGATCATTGTTATGGGCTTGGGCATTTTGCTACTTTGGTCCAACTTTCTTTTTCTGTTTCCCCTTTGATCATTAAGCCCATTATATCCCGGGTCTAGATTCGGCTCATGGGATGAGAAATAGAACTTCTTAGAATTTTAGTCCCCGTGGATTTTGGAATGTTCGTGTGTGAACCTGTTAGCTGCTTACATTAGTTGTTTTGAGAAAAAAAGATGTTTAATAAAATTACTTGTTTGTCATAAAGTTGTAAAATAAAAAATTAACTTCAAAAAAACTCAAAATTTAAGTTCTTTCAAATGAGCTTTTAGACCCTAAAAACTATTTCAAAAAACTAATTCACCAAACTTCTATATTTGAAATTTAAATCAAGAAAACTGTTCAAAGAGTTCACAATCAAGCACCCTTCACTTCTTGCCATTTCTGCAAGTTCTCTATATTTCTTCCTCTCTTTTGATTTTATGTTTCTACCGAGGTAAATTTTAATACAACTAACATTATTATTTTTTTAGTTAGGAGTAATTAGGCACTTCTATTCAATACTTGATTGTCTGATGGAGGGGACGGGTCAGACACCAGGCTGTGGCTAGCTTAATACCAAGCCTACAAAGAAACCAGTTGCACCTCCCATTTTTCTTCGACCATGACCCTCCTAGGATACATAGGAGTATATAGATGGTTTGACAATATATATCACAAAATCTCATGCCTTCAAATCATACATAAGAGTACATAAATTCCTAATGGTTTTTTTTTTTTCCTTTGTCGTTTTATAACACTGTATTTTCAAATATACGCGGACTCGACAATCAGTTGTAAATTTCTTGTAAAGGTCAACATGTAACTTGTTTAGATATGATGAAACTTACAAGTACTAGCTCAGGCAAAGTTACAAAGAGAGCAAATCCAACACTGGTTTCAATCTTCATTACTCAGAGTCTGTAGTACACTAGTTTTTGAGATCCACCACCCCCAACAACTACAATTATTCTGTTATATTTCCTGCCTTATTGCTATCATTCTTATTATTTGTATTTATGCATTCTGCTATCTGTACACACATCACACAAAAAGGGCAAAAAGAAAAAGAAAAAAAGTCGAGCACATTTACACTATCAAAATTGCCAGGCCCATTACCCTTATCTGCCAACGAAGCCCAAACCCAAGACCAGTACACTTGACCCGAAATCAAACCCGGTTTCAGGCCCATTGTCATCAACAGGCTTGTGAAACAACCAAGGAATTCCAGGGAACATCCAACCACCTCTTGCCACGTATCCTTAACGGTCTAATCTCTCCACCCAACCGGGTCGACCCGGAACGCTGAAACTCGACCAGTCTGAGGCTCTCTCTCCTCCGTTTCACACCTTCAACGTCTTTCCTCATCTGGGCTATCAAATCCCACCCTCCATCATTCATCTTCTTGTTCAAGAACATCAAGACTACCTTCTCTTTGCACTCCTGCAATTTCTTCAAACCCACCCAGAAATCATTCAACTCTTCGTCGCTCAAATCATCAATTCTTTTGCCTAATTCTGCAATTCGAACAAGAATTTCCCTCATTGTCATCCGATAATCTTCTCCTACCAACTTCATTATCTCATAAACAAGGTTAATTCTTTGACAATGCAACGATTCTGGGGATTCACAAATCTGCTCAACCGTCCCAACTAATAATCCCATCTCATTCAACAAACTCGTAGTTGAAATTCTCTGTCCTAGGGCTTCCCGATTTTGACCGGTCAAAGGAGAGAGATGGCCCAAGAAGAGGCCCTGTTCCAGTACGGCGGCGTACCATCGGACCCAGGCGGAGAGCTCCCACGTGTCGGGGTCTGATTCGTCGCGGAAGTTGGAGAGGCTCAGGAGGTTGTTGTGGGGTCCAATGGCGGAGGAAATCTGGTCCTTCAAAACAGGGGACCCGCGTGCGAGGATGTGGTGGAGGGTGAGAAGGCACTTCAGGGCCACATACGCGTTCTGGGTACGGCGAAGGCGGCGGAGGAGGAAGTCGACCACGGCGGATGCAGCAGGCCGGTGGTGATGGCCCAAGGCCAAGACGTCGTCCAACGTGGTTTCCGGCGGTGGGTCCGCCGGAAAGTGGGTGGTGGCGCGGAGCACCGCCACATTGAAAGAGGTGGATTTCTTGGATAAAAGAAGGGTGGCCTTGATTAAGGAAACCTTGTCTTTGAGAATGCCCAGCAAGTTTCTCATGGGTCGCCCCATCAACACACACTCTCTCTGTACGAGTGATGGAAGAGGAAGAGAGAGAAAGAGAAGGTGGGGGGGAGAATATGAGGGAGAAAGGAGAGGGGCGGCAATGGCGGAAAGCTGATCTGCGAAGCGAAGCCCAGACTTTGAGGGAGGCGTCTGTTAGTTTAGTTGATTTTTCAGGGCTATTTATAGTATACCTGATTTGTAGCTTCTTTCCACTTTCCTTTTTTTTGACACGGATTTTCCCTTTGCTTAATGAATAAACGCAGGCTAATTGGCAAAAATCTTAGGGACAGAATCGTACGATGATTTGTCAATTTTGGTGCAAAAATTATGAATAATGAAAAGCAAATAAAGGGATTAGGGTAATAATGAAGATGAGGGTGGGGTTGACACTTTGTGGCACGCATCTCGATAAATGAGGTCAGTTATGACAGAAAATCCCCACTAATCCATCAAAGTAGCCGTTTGGAGGGCAATTGCTTTTGTTCCGATTACTCTCTATTGGATGGCCTTACGCTTAAATTGTGGCGTGTGTCCATTGCTTTTTAACCTTCTTTTCAGGGAAATTATCGAGGACAAGGTTATTTTATTAAGGACATTTGAACATGAAAAAAAAAAATGAATTCAGCTATAACAGCATGATTTTTGTTGAATTAAATACTAAGTGGACGTTTACATTTATATATACTTTTACTTTGAAAAGATATAACGACTTAATATATGTTTTTATTATGTATATATATATAATCATCTTAAAGTTAAGTGTATTTACTTATGGTGAATTAGAGCATGCTCAACACGTTATACATATTCTTTGTGTTGGTTATTATGAAAATATAAACGGTTACTACACATTTGAAATCCAAATTCATATGAAATTAAACTGCACTCATAAAATAAGACTTGGGCAATTAACAAAAGTTTAATTGAAATTTCTTGTACTTGTATCGTGTGGGTAACTTCTCAAGAGCTCAATTTGTATAGATAGATGGGAATTGATAAATGGGCTTATTTGCAAATCTAGTTTGAACTTATTTCAGAAAGTATTATGCTCATGATTTATTTATCTATTTTTATCTTGGATCATTCATTTTATTATAATTGAGTTACTGTTGGCTTAATAAATAATTGGACTCTCGTATCATAGATTTTTTACTTTAACTTGAGACTTTATTTGAGGGGAATAAGTGTCAAACTACTTAAACCAACCCATGTTGATTATGCTTATCATTTACTATGTACTAAGGTTCTGTTCCTTCAACTTATTAAAAATTATTGAATTTATTTGAAATTAACTGTACCAAAACTTATTATTGTTATAATGCACCAAACTCAACTTATTTCTATTAAAATTTTATACTTCTTTTAATTAAATTAAACTGAATTAAATTTATTTTGATAAAAGAAAGCATGACCTAAAGCAGTTATTTTCTTCAATTAGACCGTCACAAAAGATATTCAGCCGCGAATTCAAAAATAGAGAATTCCAGGCAGACGTTTGGTGTGAAGTTTCAGTGTCCAATCAAAGATCAATTGGACTGTTCAAAATGTTCGAAGTGTGGGGCCCAACACGAAAAAGTATTACAATCATACTTGAAATTCCCTTTCAATTGTCATTGTCCCGCGTAGGCAAACGCTAGAGTTTTTTCATTCAAAACAATAATTCTCCGTGTACGTTCTGTTTTTCTAGAATTTGAAAAGATTTATGTGTAGATACTTTTATCTTTATATATATAATTGCTCACAGCGATCCACTCTAAATTAATGCTTATATAATAGTAGTAATACTATTATTACTATTATTATTACTACTACTAATAATAATATTATTATTATTATTATGAGGTTCTACCTTTCAAAAAATATATGAAACCCTACAAGCTAGACTAATATTATTAAATTATAGTATGAAAAAATGAAATTTCATGTGAGGAACAGGAGAAATTTGTATCCGTTTACATAACTGCAGCAATTACCAAGTGTTATGATATATGTCACTTTGAAATTTTGATCGGCTAGACAAAATATTGGAAAGTGATAAATACAGTTGCCATTTCCTTAGCGCATAAGACACACTGCACTCGAAATTATCAGTTAACCTCTTTTACTGGATTATCTTCATGGTGTAATTATTCATTTGTCATTGTCTTATAATGGATTTTGAATACTCTTTTTCTAAAGAGGAAAAATAGATTAAGGATTGTTCAGGCAGTGTTTGGTTAGGGAAAAAATAATTTTTTCAGAAAATAATTTTCTAATTTTTTGTTGTTTGACATAATAAAAGATAGAAAATTATTTTCCAAGAAAAATGATTTTCCATCCAATTGAGGAAAATGATTTCCTTTTTTAGAAGACAGGAAGTTGATTTTCTTCCGTCAACTCTTTAATGATATAGTCAGTGAAAATTTAGGTGCAAAATTCAATTTCAACAATTTGGATCGAAACGTAACTTTTCGATGGAAAAAGATTAAAATAAATTCAAATCTAAATTTTTAGCTCAAATTTCTTTTATTTGATTGACATTTATCTCCACCACAACAATTTAATAGATATTTTTTGCCACTAAAACAATTCAGTCGACATGGCACTAAAATAATTTCAACGGTTTGGATCGAAACTTGATCATCAAATAGAAAATATTAAAATAGACTCAAATTCAGATTTAATTTTGAGCTTGATTTTTTTCATTTAGTCAACATTTTTTTCCTACAATGACAATTCAATTGATATTTTTTACCCCTTAAACAGTGCAGTCAATATTTTTCACCACTATAAAAATTTGGATCAAAAACTTGATCATCGGATGGGAAAGATTAAAATAGGCTAAAATTCAGTTGATATTTTTCGTCACTAAGATAATTTCGACAGTTTAGATCGAAACTTGATTATCCGAGAGAAACTATTGAAAAAAACTCAAGTATGAATTTTAAGTTCAAAATTTCCTCATTTGGTTAACATCTATCTCAACGGCGACAATTCAGTCAACATTTTCGCTATTTAAGCAATTCAATTGATATTTTCCTCTTTTTCATGAAAAATGATTTGTCTTATACCAAACAACGAAAAATGTGACATGAAAACCATTTTTTCTTGGAAAATCATTTTCCGTAGACATGATTTTTTCAAGAAAATCATTTCCTTTCCAACCAAACACTACCTTAGTTTGTTTATTTGTTCCAAAGAAGCATGAGAGAAAAAAGAGATGCTTTTGTTTCAATAAAGTTGAGACGAAATAAAGTGGGAACGAAATTAGACACATATCGTTCTCAGCTTTGTTGAAATATGTTAATGTCAAAAAATCATAAAAATAACTGGTGTCTAATGCCTTGGTGAAGGCCCAGGAACAAGCACAAACAATCAACAAATTGTCGTTATTTGGAGCGGGTATATCTAAGTCCGTCAGTCCAATGGTTATTGGGCTACAGATGGGCTTTGTAATTAAATAGGAAAATGCGCAGCCGAGATGATCTGAACCTCATGCCTGCAAAAGTCCTATCTTTGTTTCGGATCAATTATCTGCTGTTCGCTTGTGTAAAGGGTTACTTAAAACTCAAACAAACTCCCTTTTTCTCCATTAATTATAAGGTAATATTTAGTTAGATATAAATAATTTTATAATACAAATAAGTTTATAACTGTATTTTTGTTATCTTGTTTGATTATAACATAGGATTGTAAATAACAACTATCTTGTAATAATGATCACCATGAATTATGTACTCATGATTGCGTTACAAAATTGATTGCATTACATTACATTACATTCAACCAAACATAATATTTAATTTCGGTCCAATGGTCTTATAGACGCCTCTTATTGGAGAGGACGTAGGTTTGAGTTAATAATAACTAAGAATTTTTGTGGGTATCCATATTAAAATTTTTTAAAAACTTATATAAAAATTTAAATTATTTTTTTGACTTAACGGTGTTAGAAGAGACTGTTAGTAAGTAATGACGATCTCCCCTTGCCTGCAGCTTGGTTTACTCTGAGTAAGTCTTAGGAAAAATAGACTTCTGTTCATCATCGTCTTTAAACTGGCTTCCTTTTTATCTTCTATTAGGCAATTGCTTGAAAAGTTTAAGTAGTTCTGCAGTTGGAAGATAGTAAGTGCGTTGTTCTACATTGAAGATTTAAGAGGTATAGAATATGTTTATAAACTATTACTTAGGTTTTATTTGGCAAACAACTTTTTGAAGAGCTTTTTGATCAAAAGGAGCTTTTTTGACCAAAATTAGCTTTTTGACCAAGTAAAAAAGCTAATTTGGGTGTTTGGTGAAAGAGCTTTTTAAAAGAGTTTTTTGGGTCCAAAAAACTAATTTGAAAAAGCTAATTTTATGAGCTTTTTGGAAGATTTTTTTGAAGAATTAGCTTTTTGTCTCACAACTTTATCAGAAACAGCTAATTTTATCAAACCGTTTTTTAATAAACAGCTAATTCAAACAGGTAATACAAACAGCTAACTCAAACAGTTAACAGCTAACAGCTGTTTGCCAAATAGGGAATCCATTATCAATTGGGTTTGGGTGGCAACTTCTAATTGATATAAAATATAACTTTTTTTTGGGACAATGGTAAACGGTAGAGTAATTACTAGGTGTCTCTTTTCACAAGAGTACGCCCAATTATACCATTTGCTAAGGCTGATCGCCAAAAAAGGGGGGAAAAAACATTTGTCAAGAACGAGGTTGCAATAGAATACCCAAATTTAGATAGCTAACTATCATATTTACTTCTCGAGAGACATGATTCATGATGAATTAGGCACCTTGGTTCGACAAAGTCCGAACAGTTTCGATGATGTTGGAAATTTGCCAAGGGATCTACATATTTCATCTCAATGCTTGAATTAAAAAATTGATTGTCACCTTCGATGATAATGCTATTGGAGTCCACTGGAATTGACCAGTTGGCTAAAATGTATACTGTGCGTCATTTTTTGGAACAACTTTTTAGCCAAAATGTCAAGTATTAAATGCATATTATCCTAGTACTTTACTTTTCTTTTTTCATTTTTAATTAGAAATTAACAATAAATAAATACCTACGGAAATCTAAGTAAACATAGAGTCAGGGGGATACCCAAGCTCATAACGAAACCCGTGGTTAAGGCTAAGGTCCCAATCGGGGGTAATTGGAACAGCATATTCCCAGACCATTATCACACAATTGATAATATGTACTTGTATTCCTAAGTCATGAATAAATGTCATATCGGATATGCGATTATAAAATAAAATGTATACATCCGTAAATTAATCTGGCCGGAACAATTTTTGGTTTGGAGGGGGGGTCTATGTGAATTGTTTGCTTGATCAAGGTCAAAATCAGAATATTAAGCATATTCCTTACTTGAAATGGGTTTCCAAAACTGAATCATGTTGATGTGTAATTCAAACCTTACTTCGATTAGTATCTCGTCATCATAATTTCCAACTGTGATGAAGAAAATATAATTATTATCAGCAAATTGAGCCATATTATAATGAGATAAATGATGTACAGTTGAAAGGGTGGTAGGTTCATTTGCAATTATAATCTTGCCATTAAACAAGTCAGGGTTCATGATTTAGGCTATGCAACATAATATAGTCGATCAGGAACTCAATAAAAATGTACATCATGCTTAATTAGGACACGTTAACGCATGATATGATTCAGTTCCAAAAATACATACTTAGAAAACTTATATTTAATAGTACTCTCAGATTATTTCTTATAATTGAAAATATCAATTATTAACGTTTAGAGTCTTTTAGTACATCAATTTGTCGAAAGGATCGTGTTCTACTTTCAGCATGCCCTATTATATATACACGTGAAATTGTTAACAACCTAATAAAGAGCAATTTTTTATATTGGTTGTTGCTGTTGTTTAAAGTTACTAATTGATACGATTCAAAACTTTCGATTTATACACATGAAATTTATATCCTATAGAGATTATTTGATAGTATTTAAGAGTCATCTCAACGAAAAATTTAGTTTAGGATGATGGTTAAAACTTAGAAATAGATCAAGCTTATATTTTAGCATGTTCCTTTATACAAATATTCTTTAACGTTGAAAGACAGATACTCCAAAGGCATTATACATCTTGCACAATAAATCAATATATATAGAGATTATTGATCATATTCAGATCTAAGACTTCTCGCTCAAAAGAAATTATTATATCCAACAAATATATCAAATAAAGACTCAAATTAACGTGGTTGAAAACTTAAGAATAGATTATATGTTATAAAAGATGGAGTTTCTTTAATTTGCAAGTATTTCTTGACAGTATACCTCTGAGAAAATCCAAAATATGATGAAATACTTGCAACTAAAGTTTAGAAGGAAAATTTCATGGCTAAAATGTAATACATCCGGCTACATGATATCAAAAAAGAACCAAAAGAGAGCATTGGATTGTAAAACAAATGCAAGATCAAGCTGGAATTTAATTAAAGAATTAATAATAAGGAGATATTCTTTTCATTAAATTAAAAAAAAGGAGATATTCTTGTTGAGCAAGTGCGTGCTTGCCTTTCCTCAATGAATTCCCATTTGTTTTTTCCCCCTTCCCATTAATCATGTGTATTATCCTAAATCAATGATTGTGGGATCCACCACAACTCAATCTTCTTCGAGCCTGTACAATTAAACCCTGGCCTCCCCCATTTCCTCCTCCCTCTCACCCCCTCATCCAAACATGCCCTTACAAAATATTAAATAGTTCTCTTATAAAGAAAAATTATGAAAACTAAAAACCCCATCTTTCTCCTCCTCCTCGCAGTGCCGCCACCATACGTGGCGGCACAGACGGCGGAAAAATCAGGGGGACACTCTGGCGTCTTCACTCCAATTACCATCCTTATCATCACAATCACCGTCGTGCTCTTCCTCACCGGAGCCGTAGCAGTGCTCATCCGCCACCTTGCCGATGGCGGCCTCGGCCTCTATGCCACCACCACCGCCGGAGGCCTTCCGGCGGCGCCTGGGCTGGACGCAGATAGCATCAACTCAATCCCAACCTACTTGTACTCAGAGGTTAAAGAGCACCGCATAGAGAAGGTGGAGCTAGAATGCGCCGTGTGCTTATGCGAGTTCGAGGACTCCGATATATTGCGGCTGTTGCCAGGGTGCTGCCACGTGTTCCATCCTCAGTGCATCGACCCTTGGCTTACTTCTCACGTGACTTGCCCCATTTGTAGGCAGAGCTTGCTCGAGCCTGAATCGGGTACTCTGAGGCCCCATACAATCATCGACATCCCACCTAGTGGGGCCGAATCCAACGGTCATGATCAAGCCACAGTAAAACTTGACGATCATCACGATGATTATCATAATCATGAATTATCAGGTGATGATTATCACGAGAAGAAGGAGATTGTTGGGAAATTTGTGAGGTCACATTCAACGGGGCACTCATTGGGTGACGCACAGAGGTTTGCATTAAGTTTACCAGACAAGGTGCAGAACGGGTCGGAAAATGGTGGTGGACCGTTGAATTGTATGGTTAGTCCAAGAACTGAGTATCGCCGGACCGGTTGGTTTTCTATGACCCCACCCCTCATCCTCCCTCGGCCCGGTTGGGTTTGCCCTCCGATACCCGCCGGTTTGAATCTCATAAACGGGTCTAAGAATTTGACCACCCTCTGATCTCACCGCTTAGGACATCTGACCGCTTGTGGCCTATTTAGGTTTTGTCTTCGCTTTTTTTTTTTTAAACGTCATGAATACCATTTTTTGGGAGATCCTTTTTACATTTATATTATGTAACTTAGAACTTAGAATAGTAACATGAAAGGACACCGATCTCTAGACAAACAAATGTCACAAGTTATTTTTATGAGATTGACATTTTTGTATTGAGAACTACTTGTCCTGTGCATTATCAAATCTTGCTTTCCCTCTATATCCTTTACATGTTATATTTTGGGTTAGTTAGGTTAATATACAAGCAGCGTTAATTTGTCTAAAAGTTTAAATTTATGATTTAAGGTATAGAAAAAAATCCTTTTTGTCTAATGTAATATTTCGGATTTGTTCTTTTTGTAGGTAAATTGGGTGAAAAAAAGGGTGAAGATGAGATAGGTTGAGGTAGGTTGAAGTAGCTTGAATTTTTTTATGTGACAAATTGAACTTGATTAAAATAATAAAAGTGAATCGAAGTGGGTTGAAGTAGGTTGAAATGAGTTGAAGTAGGTTGAAGTGTGTTGATGTGGGTTGAAGTTAATATTTTATAATTGACCCACAAAAAAAAAACAGAACCTATAACGATTATTGGGACTCAAAATTGAGATCTTTTATTCAAAACATGCTACGATGACATATTCAAACCAATGTATTTGATCCTAATAAAAAGTAAGTTGATAATTGAAAGTCTAGAAAAGTATTGTACTTGGACAAGAATATCTCGCCATTCTCACCAACTTTAGTTCAAAAACAAAATCAAGACACAACCTTATGTGGCCTTCATGAACCAAATGCCATTAATATCGATAGACTCTTCCTTTTTTAACAAAAATTAAATTTATCTTATATTGATGACTACTTATGAAGGTTTTTAATTTAAATAAAAAATTAAACACATAATTCTATATTAAAAAAGGGCTCTATTCCAAATCCTTATTTCATTTTGATTGATCCATATACCAATTATTGTCATGCAATAACACATGCAATTATAGATGAGATTCCCAGAACCAAAAAGGTGGGAAGGAAACAAAAAGTCTCGAAGTTTTTGTTCTTCAAAGATGAATATTCGTGCATAATACACTTGAAAGAAAAATTAAAATATATAGGAGCAGTTGGCTGTAATCTACATTATAATGAACAAGTTACAAAACCCCTTGGCCGGAAGACAACTGGGATCTTAAAATATAATATTTATATATACATGTAACATGCTATAGCAACCAAGCATCATGTAATGAAATACTATTATTTAAATTCTGAAGGTTCGCTATTGTTCATGTAAAATAACCTATGATGTTTAGCATCCATCAGCATAAATAATACATGGAGCAGATGCAAGTAATTATTCTTTTTTTTTTTTTTTTCACTTTAGAAAGTAATTATGTCTATTCACAACAGACAAATCCATTAAAACTTCAAGTTTTTGTTGTTATAAATTGATAAATAAATAAGTAAACAAGTAAATAAACAACCAATCATTCTAAATACACTGACAAAAATTGATATTGAATTTATATTAACATAATATGATGTAACAATTCAGAAAATACCGCCATAAAATAGTGAAGCTATAAGTTCAATTAAAATAAACCAATCATAATATATTATTGTAATTAGAGCATTTTTCATCAAGGTAAATATAATTTATCGTAAACAAATATAAATAGAAATAAAACAAACAAAAAAATATAATTAAGTGAAAAAATTAATATCATTAGAAGAATTGCTGTTCCTGTTAAAAAGTTAAGAGCACAATTAAAGAATGTGGATGAATTATCATTTTGAAACCCTCTGTGTCTTCGTAGGAATTTCCCACAACCTTATGTTGTAGACATGGACCCACTGAAAACTTGGATTATAGAAGCTTTGGTTTTTTATTTTTATTTTTATTTTTTTTGATCACTGAAGCTTTGTTTTTGAAAAAAATGGACCATAAAAATAAAGAACATATTTTGAAAAATAAAAAATTAATATTTATGATAACACGATTTTTTGCAAACGCGAATCCACCGAATAATTTGCAAGTTCGCCATTGAACTCGTACAACATTATACTTCGGAAATATAATTAGGTGCCACTCCAATGGGCTTGTTGGGCTTAGGTCAACTGGGTACTCCCTGTCGGGCCACTACCACTTGACAGCCCTTTATTGGATGAAAGCGCTTACCCTTGCAAGCTGGCAGCTTTGAATCTAGTTGGTAAAATGGAGAGATCACTTCAAAATCCTGAATAATGCCAAAAAAGATTATGAAAATAATTCCTTAAATTGAAAATTAATTACATAAAATAGTTGTTATAATTGTCATTTAACATCAGATTCTGTAGAATATTTTCTAGTTCTAGCAGAGGGAGGAAAAAAAAAAGGGTAGAAAGCCTCGACTGACAACCTATTGCACTACCCCCCCTAAAAAAAATCCCTTTTTTTTTTTTGAATGACTAGCTTGACTATATCCCTTTTTTTAAACAATCCTTATACCATCTCCTCCATCGTGTGATGATCGTGGCGATGCTAAGATTGATGATCAGATGCCTCCGATAACGATATCGCGCTTGAGAGTCTATCCGGTATGGAGGACATGCTTACACCAGATCCCTCCCCGTGCTCTAAGCTGGCCCTACAGACTGGGCACGTGACATGAGAAGCGAGCCAAGTGTCACGGACCGCTCTAGAATACTCTAGAATGCCCTGGATTTCCTTAGAGTATATTCTAGAGGGTCCTCCAAGGTTCCAGAAGGTTCCACACAACTCCACACTTGTGTAGAACCTTAGATATTTGTATAGAACATTCTGGATGTACAATATCAACCGTAGGATCAATTAGATCTCCACCGTCCATTGAGGAGGTGGTAGTGTATAAATACCCCCAAGGGGGCTCATTTGTAACCAAGCATTCAAGTGCAATACAAAACATTCTCCCAAACTCCTTCTCTCTCTACTTTCTCTCTCTAAAGCTTTCTTAGAGTGTGAAGTGTGCTTACTTAGCTCCTCAAAGGCTAAGTCAAGCTTCCTTAAGGCTTACTAGCAAACAAGGCAAGAATCACAAGCAAAGTTTGCTAGGCCGCACGGGTCTAAGTTTGAGTGAATTATCAACCCGTGACAGTTGGTATCAGAGCTCGGTTTGGGAGATCCATGGCTTCAAGTGTCACTGATGCTGGCAATCCTCAACAAGGAGGAAAGAAGGGCAAGGATAAGAACAAGGACTTGTCGATCCTTGTAGATGACAAGCTTGCGGAGATTAACCACTCCGTGTCGGACCTCACGGGCAGGGTAGATGACATGGAGAAGCGCATCGAGGAGCTCGAGTCCACGGGGGACTTGGAGGAGCTCCGTGCAGAGGTGCAAGAGGCGGTGAAATCCTTAGCAAGCAATGTCGACGAGGAGGTCCGAGCTCTTCGGGATGGAGAACTCCAAGCTTGCAAAGCCGAGGTGATGGCTTGCAAATCCGAGATTGAGACGTACAAGGCAAGGGTTGAGGCCTTGGAAACCCAACTCAAAGTATGCATGGCCGCGGTGGCCAATGCAGGCAATGGTGGATCAGGTCAAGTGTCCACCACCCCAAAGGTGAATGCGCTCCAAACCCCAACCTACAACGGGGCCAGGAACGCGAGGGAGATAGATAACTTCTTTTGGAAGTTCGAAGCTTACTTTGGAGCAGTAGGCATCATCGATGAAGCACAAAAGGTAAACCTGGCTTCCTTCTCTCTTAAAGACATTGCTCTTGTTTGGTGGCGTCGAAGGTGCGACGATGTCAACCGAGGGTCCACTCCCATCACCACTTGGGATGGATTCAAGAGGGAGCTCAAAGAGCAATTCTACCCCAAGGATGCCGTAAAGGAAGCCCGGGCCAAGTTGAGGCGCCTCCAACACAAGGAGAGCCACCTTCGTGAGTATGTGAGGGAATTCCAAGAGCTTCTCTTGGAGATCCCAAACATGGGAGAGGAAGACGCCTTGTTCGCCTTCCTAGATGGCCTAAGTGGTTGGGCCAAGACCGAGTTGGAAAGGCGTGGTGTACAAGACCTCGCCTCCGCGATTGCCGCCGCCGAGTCACTAAACGAGTACAAGAGAGACTCGTCAAAAGGACAAGGCAAGAAGAATAGTGGGAGCGGCAAAGGTGGGGGAGACCGAGACAAGTCCCCCAAGAGGGACAAACCCTCTACCGACAAAGGAAAAGGCAAGAAGAACGACGCACCCCGGAAGTATTCATGTTTCCTATGCAACGGTCCACACCGGGTCTTTGAATGTCCCAAAAAGGGTAAGCTTGCCGCCATTGTCCAGAAAGAAGAGGAGCAAGAGGAGAAGAAGATTGCTTCCCTCAAGCTACTCAATGCGATCCATGCAAAAGTAGAGAAACAGTCTCGTGGGCGCATGTACGTGGAGACACTTATCAACGGTAAGCCTCTCCAAGCATTGTTAGATACGGGTGCCGACACGGTCTATATGGCCAAGGAGCTTGCCGATGAGGTTGGCCTCTCCTACATCAAAGAGGGAGGATATGTAAAGGGAGTCAATGCTAGGAGCCTCCCTATCCATGGAGTTGCTCGCGGCACCCCCATTCAAATCGGCGAGTGGAAAGGTAAGGTCGATATCACCGTTGCCCCCTTAGATGACAAGAAATTCTATTTGGGCATCGATTTTCTTGACGCGGTGAAGGCACACTTGGTACCTTACACCGACACCTTGTGTATCATGGAAACGGGACAACCTTGTAATGTTCCCATGAAGAGGGGCATCGATGAAGGCAACATGCTCTCCGCCCTTCAGTTTTCTAAGGGACTGAAGAAAAAGGAACCAACTTTCCTTGCTACTCTTAAGATGAAAGAGGAACCCAAGGAAGTTCAAGCCCCCAAGGTCATCCAAGAGGCACTTGGTGAGTTCAAAGACGTCATGCCCGCCGAGTTACCCAAGAGGCTTCCTCCAAGAAGGGAAGTCGATCATGCTATTGAGTTAGAGGTGGGGGCTAAGCCACCCGCATTTCCTCCGTACCGAATGGCACCTCCGGAACTCGAGGAGCTAAGGAGACAGCTGAAGGAGTTACTTAATGCCGGTTACATTCGTCCCTCCAAATCTCCTTATGGTGCGCCGGTATTATTCCAAAAGAAACATGATGGTTCTCTTCGTCTATGCATTGACTATCGGGCCCTCAATAAGGTCACCATCAAGAACAAGTATCCCATCCCTCGCATCGATGACTTGTTTGATCAACTCGGAGATGCAAGGTACTTTACAAAACTCGATTTGAGGAGTGGGTACTATCAAGTCCGTATAGCCGAAGGGGATGAGCCAAAGACGGCATGTGTGACACGTTATGGTTCATACGAGTTCCTTGTCATGCCGTTTGGCCTTACAAATGCACCGGCCACATTTTGCACCCTCATGAACAAGGTACTTGCTCCTTTCCTTGATCGCTTCGTCGTTGTGTATCTTGATGACATTGTCATCTATAGCAAGTCCTTGGAGGAGCATGTGGGACACTTGCGGGAAGTGTTCCGAACCTTGAGGGACAACCAACTTTATGTAAAGAAAGAAAAGTGCTCATTCGCACAAGAAGAGGTGCCTTTCTTGGGGCACATCATTGGTAGAGGCAAGTTACGCATGGACCCGGCAAAAGTCAAGGCTATCCTAGAATGGGAGCCACCAACGAAAGTCACTAAGTTAAGATCTTTCCTTGGCTTGGTGAACTATTACCGACGGTTCATCAAGGGTTATTCCGCGATAGCCGCCCCTCTCACCGACTTGTTAAAGAAGGGAAGAGGATGGACGTGGAACCAAGAATGCCAACATGCCTTTAATGCCTTGAAGAAGGCCATCACGGAGGAGCCTGTCCTCTCTCTCCCCGACCTCAACAAGCCTTTTGAACTACACACGGACGCTTCCGACTTTGCCATTGGCGGTGTCTTGATGCAAGATGGTCATCCTATTGCCTTTGAGAGCCGGAAGCTAAATGACACCGAGAGGCGGTACACGGTCCAAGAAAAGGAGATGACCGCGGTTATACATTGTCTCCGCACCTGGAGGCATTACTTGCTCGGGAGTAAGTTCACAATCAAGACCGACAATGTAGCCACAACTTACTTCCAAACTCAAAAGAAGCTGACTCCCAAGCAAGCCCGGTGGCAAGATTTCCTGGCCGATGCCTTGAGCCGCAAGGGTGAACTTGCCAACATCAGTCGCCCTCAAGGCAACCTACGGGACCGCATTAAGGAGGGACTCCAACATGATTCTCTCGCCCAGACCATCATCCAACTTGTCAAGGAGGGCAAGACACGGAGATTTTGGCAGGAAGATGGCTTGATCCGCACTAAGGGCAAGCGCATCTATGTTCCTTCATATGACAACCTTCGGCGGGAAGTCATGAAGGAGTGTCATGATAGCAAGTGGGCGGGCCATCCAGGCATACACCGCACCCTTGCCCTTGTAGGAGATTCCTACTATTGGCCTCACTTGAAGGATGATGTGGAGGCCTATGTGAAGACTTGTCTTGTGTGTCAACAAGACAAAGTGGAACAAGGTGCACCTGCGGGACTATTGGAGCCTCTTCCCATTCCCGAAAGACCGTAGGAAAGCGTCTCTATGGACTTCATCGTGGGGTTACCCACGAGTGATGGATATAATTGGGTGCTTGTGGTGGTGGACCGATACTCTAAGTATGCCACTTTCATTCCCGCACCCAAGGAATGTTCCGCCGAGCAAGCCGCCTATTTATTCTTCAAACATGTGGTCAAGTATTGGGGCTTGCCTCGATCAATTGTGAGTGATCGGGACACTCGGTTCACGGGACGATTTTGGACCGAGTTATTTAAGCTCATGGGATCCAAGTTTAACTTTTCTACTAGCTTCCATCCCCAAAGTGATGGACAGACCGAGAGGGCCAATGCTCTCTTGGAGCTTTACTTAAGGCACTATGTGAGTGCCAACCAAAAGGATTGAGCTAAGTTGCTTGATGTGGCCCAATTCTCATATAACCTACAAAGGAGCGAGTCCACGGGCCAGAGTCCGTTTGAGATTGTTACGGGACAACAACCGTTGACCCCGAGTTCTCTTGCCATAGGGTACCGGGGACCGAGTCCACCCGCCTACAAGTTCGCCAAGGACTGGAATGACCAAGTGGGGGTGGCTCGAGCTTACTTGGAGAAAGCCTCCAAGAAAATGAAGAAGTGGGGGGATAAAAAGAGGCGCTCGAGAGAGTTTCAAGTCGGAGACCTCGTGCTTGTTAAGATGTACAATCATGCGAGGTTAAGCGGCCAGCATCGAGGTCTCATTCGCCGATACGAGGGACCTTTCCCCATCCTCAAGAAGGTGGGGGCGCAAGCTTACAAGGTGGAGTTGCCTCCCAAGATCAAGTACCACCCCGTCTTTCATGTGAGCCTACTCAAGCCTTATCATGGGGACAATGTGGATCCAAGTCGAAGTATCTCGCATCGGGCACCTTTGGGCATCAAGGTGCAACATGACAAGGAAGTAGAAGAGGTCCTGGCCGATCGAGTGGTGCGACATTCCAACCAACCACCAACTCATGAACTCCTTGTCAAATGGAAAGGACTACCCGAGAGCGAGGCCAGCTGGGAACCCGTCCAACACTTATGGCAATTCAAGGAGCAAATTCGCGCGTACGAGGACAAAAAGGCAACGAGGACGTCGCCGGATTAAGTGGGGGAGGATGTCACGGACCGCTCTAGAATACTCTAGAATGCCCTGGATTTCCTTAGAGTATGTTCTAGAGGGTCCTCCAAGGTTCCAGAAGGTTCCACACAACTCCACACTTGTGTAGAACCTTAGATATTTGTATAGAACATTCTGGATGTACAATATCAACCGTAGGATCAATCAGATCTCCACCGTCCATTGAGGAGGTGGTAGTGTATAAATACCCCCAAGGGGGCTCATTTGTAACCAAGCATTCAAGTGCAATACAAAACATTCTCCCAAACTCCTTCTCTCTCTACTTTCTCTCTCTAAAGCTTTCTTAGAGTGTGAAGTGTGCTTACTTAGCTCCTCAAAGGCTAAGTCAAGCTTCCTTAAGGCTTACTAGCAAACAAGGCAAGAATCACAAGCAAAGTTTGCTAGGCCGCACGGGTCTAAGTTTGAGTGAATTATCAACCCGTGACACAAGGCGCGATGCAATGACGATGAAACACGTGGCAGCAATCGGGCAAGAGGCGAAGAATGTCGGAATCCTGGAACTCCCTTAAGCACACGGCGCACGTTAGCTCCTCCTGCCTCAGCCGGCGCATCTTAATCTCCGAGAATCTGAGCGACGGCAGGGATTCCACCTCCGCAGCTTCCAGCCCACCCTGCGATGGCGGCGCCAACTCCTCGTGGTGATCCTCGGTGGCGGCGCCGAGGATGCCGTTGCCGTAGCGGCGGATGAAGGCGGCGATAGCGGCGGTTATTAGGAGGAAAATCAGAGAGAGGACTACGATGAGGGTGGCAATCCATGAGTTGGAATCATGCTGATCATCAGCAAAGACTAAAGCAGGAGAGAGAATTAGACACAGTGAAAGGATCTCTCCGCTTGGTCTGGGTTGTTTTGGCTCCCTCATGCTCTGAGTTTTCTTGGGCGAATTTGGAAGAACAAACTAAAAGTGGATTTGGGTTTTAAAATTTAGAAATTAATTGACGTGGGAGGAGTGACTGTCACTTGTCACTCACTCATAGATGCCTCGTCTCGTCCGTCATTTAATTAATCACTTGTATGATATGATACCAAATCTTTTTGATGGACATGATTAGTGCTCACCCTGCACTTCCCAAAAGCACATGCTGGCTGCTAGCATAAATGGACGCAATGGATGCGCTTAGTAATGAAGGAACTTCCTCTCGTATATCGAGATCTCTTCTATAAAGACGCAATTATTTGTAAATGTAGAGATTGGAAAAAAAAAGCGAAAAATATGAAATTTTATAGGATTTTTCATGTATGGCGCTAGTATTTGAATTAGGTGGAGGTAGATTTATTATTGTGACATTTTGAATTCTATATTGAGGAAAACTTAAATGCACCCAAAATAAACAAATGAAATGCTATATATTTACCAGCGGAAGTAGGTTGATTTGGATTCAAAATAAATTGGACTCGTGTTAGATTTATGTTAATTTCTTTCAATAGTTTTAGTTAACAATATGTCAGACTTTATCTACTCCACTAAATAATAAATTGGTTGATAGTTCATCAACTAATAGTTCTTGACATTGAAGGCTGTATAAGAATAAGCAGAATTAGAAATAATAGGGCGTATTAAACATCAACCATTTGAAGGGAGGATGCTTTAATTTTGACATTTGAATACAAACACTACACCGAATAAGACAAGGAATCTCAACCAACTAAAAGAGACGCTCCATAGCATCAAAGTGCCCAATTGTTACCAATACAAGTTGGTTCATGAAGAGATTTGATACTTGTTATTCTTAAGTAAAATCCCATGTTTGAATTTTATAAATGACAAAAAAAATTGTGATGGGAAATGTCTGCTCATTTATGGGTCAATTGTAAATTAACTCTGATGAAACAAAGATGTGCAGACAACCAATAAAAAAAAAAGAGTACTCAATTGTTAAAAAATAAAAATATGTCAAATTACAAAGGTTGATAAGGTCCTATTGTGCAATTTTTTCTCCTTCTGAAAATAAAGAATGATTTATTAATTGAAAGTCATACAATATCTACAATAGATGCATGTCACACTCAAATAAATATGTAATTGAAATAACAAAATAAACCTTTCAATTGAGAAAACTAATTAATATTTTTCTGAACAGTTTATTCTATTTTAATCGTTACTTCTTGACGGACAAATTTACTGCAAAAACGAGAGACATATATATAACACTACATACCAAAAGTTTAAAAAAAAAAAAAGAGACAAAAAATAATTCCAAATAACAACGAAATGAGTGGTCTAATGAGTTCAAATTAAATCATACTAAAGACATGAGAAAATTTCCCTTGCCCATATTCCTCCTTTCATCCAGTCATGTTTTTCTCTGCCTAGAGCGTTGCCATGAAATATGACATTTAGATGGACTTACCAATGTAAAAGTAAAAAAGAAAAAGAAAATATTTAATTTTTTAATTTAAAATTTCTCCCCAATTGCTAATAGCCAAACATTACGTTCATTCAAATAAAACAGCTAATTGATTGATATTCTATATATAATTTTGTGGTTTTTGATTTTCATGAACCATTCACACGCACTGACGAAAAATATGACCACTTGTTTGCCATAATCTCAAATAGCCATCACTCAGTCGACAATCATAACCTAACATTGATTTGCCCAAGTGGTCCACTATGATGCACTAGTTCAAAGATTAATTATGACATTCATGATCATTCTAAGTTAGTCAGGTTTACTCACATAAATTAAATTCTACTTAGATTTAGGCGTTACATATGATTCATCTGAATTGGACACCAAAATCCATGTCTGATTTACATCAAGCAAAATTTAAAGGCACAAGAAATAGGGGCAACGATAACAACAAGGAGAACAGGGGAGATATACGGTGGAGGAGGAGAACCAACAATCTCCTAGCCAACTTAATTGAAAAAATCAAATTTAATATGAAATCAAATAAGAATTTAGTATACTAACTTAGAAATAGATAGAAGAAAGAATGTGTAACTCTCGATTACTGCTTAAATTCATGTGCTCTTTCATGTGAAATGCTACAATGACAGACGAGAGAAATTGAGGTTTTTTTGGGGGGGGGGGGGGAGGAAGCAACAATGAGGGTTGTACCAAGATGTTAGGTATTTATACTAGGAGCATATATGGGATGTAATAAGCAAGTAAACCTGAGGATATTATTGGATGAGTCATTCCACTCTTTAATTGAGTAATCATTCTAAAACAATCGCTAACTAAAAAGATTCCGTGTAAAATATGGGGGATTTCCACAGACAAAAAAAAGTAAAACTAACAACTCCTAATAAACCGACACAATGTTTTTAGTTTAATTTTTATCAGCGTCGTAAATATAATTTTCCTTAATTGAAATTGTGTTCAACAACAAATATAGATTGAAATATCGTCAAATTGTCATTAATTCACAACTGAATAATTTTATTCTTTCAACTAAAACATCTGTTTATAATTACAACCACTCTGTATTGTAATCATTTCGTTAAATTATGTCTATTCAAAGTCTTCCCCATAACCTCCTCCTACTTGCAATATTCTTCTTAATTTTGTATGGTGGAAAAACATGAGTACTGAAAGCAAAACAAATGCTAAAATACACAGCTTGAATTTTAGATATGTACAATAATAAGCCCATGAAATCGACCCAGAAAACTCTTGAAACGTGAGATGTACAATATCTCCCAACCTCACCAGAAAAGGTCAAGCATTATATGGCAGCCGCCATTAAAATTGCTCCAAAAATCAAGACTTAAAATTTATCAAATTTCGAGTGATGATTAATTGATTGGTCAAATCACTATCGACCCTCCGATTCTAAATCTTGAGGCTGGCGAATAGGACACAGTCTATCTGATGACCTCTCTCCTATATCACTGGATCGGTCCAACCGGTTCAGTGGGGACTTAATTGATTTTAATAAACTTTTCGGACCGCTCATACGCCCGGTCGAATTACTGTGGCTGGATTCAGTGTCAACATCAGATTTTGGAGACCATGCTGAACCGGGCCGGCAAATAAAAGGGGGGCTGGCAGAGAACCGCCAGCGGTCCGGTTTAACTGGAAAGCCGCTGCACCCCACGGTTCTGGACCGGTACCCGATTGTGGGGCTAATCATGGCGGGTAACATACTGTGATGATTGGCATTCACCAATTTGTTACGTACCTCTTCCGGTAATCTTAGCTTAAACCTCTCACAGTCTCCCACCAATGAGTGCCCAGTTGAATGTGACCTGGGCAATTTTCCCCTGCGCTCGCCCCCATCTTTTATTTCCCGCACCGGGGTTTTGATTGGACTAGGAGACGGCTGAACAGTGACGACACCAGCATCGTGGGTGTGATTGTTGTCCTGCTGGGTTTGATTTTGATCACACGCCTCTGATTCGTCGTTGGAGAGTTGGTGTTGGAGCTGCTGTATCAGCGAGTCATCGTGGTTCCTCCGGTGGTGAAATTCCAAGTTTGCCCTGCACACGGGGCAAGTCACGTGAGATGCGAGCCATGGGGCTATGCAATTAGGATGGAACACGTGGCTGCACACCGGAAGCATTTGGAGGACCTCGTCGTCGGAGAACTCGGTTAAGCACACGGCGCACTCTAGCGTGCCTTTCCCTATGCGGTGCGCCTTAACGTCCGAGTAGAGGAACCTCGGGAAGGAGTCCAACACGGAAGAGTCAAGCCCACGAGCAGCCTCACGCCGCCATCCTTCGGCGGTGGCGCGGCGGCCGGAGTCGAAGCCGAAGAACCAGGCGAAGTGGCGGAAGAAGATGGAGAGGAAGCCGACGGTGAGGAAGAGGCCGATGATGACGACGAGGACGGTGGCCATCGGTGGGCTGTAGCTGCCGTATGAGTCGTGGTCGTCAGACGGAGAAGGGCCGTGATCTTGGGCCACAATGGGTGTTGGGAGCAGGGCCAGAAGGCCCAATACGGTGGCCCAATTGGCGGCATGGCGGCGGTTTTCGGTGGCCATGCCACTGTGTCTTGGGCTGCGGAGAGAGAAAAGGGTGGAAATTAAAATGAAAAGTTAAAACAAAGACAGAGAGGTTTTTATGGGGTTGGAGTTTCATTGTGGAGGTGGCAACACGTTTTAAGGAAGCTAGTCAGAGATGGAAAGAGAATGTGGAGTGGGGGCCCAGTGGGAAGGGGAGTTGACTTGAAAAGGGGTTTGGCCGCTGCGCTAGCAAATATTTAGGTTAGGGTTAAGCCTAAATTGAATAAATTAGATAATGTCAAAATTTTAATAAAAAATTAATATATAATATTTGATTTTTGCAGGTTAGATAATTTTGATAAGATTAAATTGGGATTAAAATAAGGTTCGAATGATAGATGTTGTGTTCGAATTTAAAATTTAAAAAAAAATTTTTAACTGGTTAATTTTTTTAAAATTAAATAAATTTGAATATTTAGATCAGATGACTTTTTATCAGTTTTTCATGCCCATGTGGATGGAAAGTGGTAACGTACTGAGTGAGTGCGCGGACAGAGTTGAGCTTTGTAGCCACACGAGTGGTGGTGAATTCTCACACCGTCACACGTATTAATTATTAACCTTGGGTTGCGTCTCTCTGCTTGTTCACATATCTTGTCCAATTTTTATGCACGTGGGGCTTTCTTTTTCATTAAGGTAATGTCTAGCTAGAAGAAAAATAGTATTTCAATTTTTTATTTTTGACATAATAAAAGATAGAGAAAAATAATTTTTCCTATAGAGAAAAATAATTTTCATTTTGGAAAGAAATGAAGTTATTTTTTCGGTTTCAACTCTTTGATGATATGATGAACTGAAATTCAAGTACAAAATCTAACTTCAACGGTTTGGATTGACGCTTGATTATCAGATATATGAGAAAGATTAAAATAAACTCCAATCTAATTTTTAAGCCCAAATTTCTTCCATTTAGCCAACATTTGTCTTCGTTATGATAATCCAATTGATATTTTTTGCTGTTTAAATAATTCAGTTGACTCGTCACTAAAATAATTTCAATGAATTGGATCAAAACTTGATCATCAGATAGGAAAGATTGAAATAGACTCAAATTCAGATTTTGAGTTCGATATTCCTTCATTTGGTCACCATTTTTCTCCACCACGACAGTTCAATCAATATTTTTTGCGGCTTAAACAATTTATCAATATTTTTTTACGACAAAAATAATTTTAACAGTTTGGATCGAAATTTGATTATCGGATTGGAAATCATAAATAAGATCAAGTCCATATTTTAAATTCAACATTCCTTCATTTGGTCAACAATTTTTCCGCCATGACAATTCAATCGATGTTTTTCACTACTTTTTATTTTTGTATTTCTTATCGTCATTTTTATTTTCTTTTTTTTAGAACTATATCAAAATTAAAAATCGAAAAATATAAAATCATACCCGCTGAAAGTCGTCTCCGAAAAATGCATGAGGCCTTTCTTAGCTCAAGTCGCAATTACTAGCTCGTGAGATCGTGCCGGCCGGTCATCAACCTGTTTGCTATGCATGCAGCATAGCTGTTGCCTGCCACCGGTTGGAAACCAAACTTAATAAATGTTTAGTCATTAGCATTATACTTATTTAATTCGTTTGACTAAATGACCCCCAAGAATTCACAATTATTTTATGTCCAGCCCAACGTTAAACGGATAAGCATTTAGCAAAGCTTCATCTTATTGCTTACAATAAAATTTAATTATGGACAGAACACAAAGACTATATATAATATGCAACACATTAACGCATAAAATATAAACTGTGATGCTGCGATAATTAAAGAAAATGTTGAGAAAAGTCTTTATTGAGTTGATCATTACTAAACAAATAAATGGAGTCAGTCGTGAAAATGATGGCTTAACCTGCTAGTAGTTCACTTGCAAAAGAATGCTTTTTTGTCTTTTTCATTTTGATGATATTGAGATATGGCTGTGTTATCTGTGTTTATCTACATTTTGATGTAAAATAGTAATCAGGGGAATATTTGATTACCCATTTATTAATGTTCTTTCAATAGAAGCAAAGATTTTCACTTCAACTACATACAATCCACTTTGCACGGAAGGTGAAAAATATAATATTAGGCCTCCCCTTTTTACCTGCGTGACATAGGGCTGGTCCTTTTTGTGGGTAAATTAAAGTAGATAAAAAGGTGAAGTGGGTTGAGGTTGGTTGAGGTGGATTGAGGTGAGTTGAAGTTGATTTTTTTAGGTGGGTTGAAGTAGATTGAAGTAGGTTGAAGTGAGTTGAAGTATATTGAAGTATGTTGAAGTTGGTATATTTTTTTTGTGGTGGGTCGAAGTGGTTAAAATAATAAGAATGTAATTATGTGTGATAATTTATAAAGTTATTGCAATTTTTAGTGTATTTTTTCACAGAATAGTAATTTCACAATTTTGTAACTATTTTTCTGGAAGTTGGAGGTCGCACAACCTGTCGCCTATTTTTGACGATTTGAGTTACAAAATTTATTGATGACAACTTTGTATATACGGGTCTTTTTGTTCATAGGTAAATTTGAAAATACCCACCTCAACCCACCTCAATCCATTTCAACCTATTTCAACCCACTTCTACTATCAACTAAAGTTCAATTTATGACATTAAAAAAATTTAACTTACTTCAACCCACCTCAACCTACTTCAACTCACCTTACCCTTTTATCCACCCCAATTTACCTACGAAAATAACAGGCCCGTATTCGAAAAATTCAGATGTAATATAAGAAAATAGTATGATCGTAATTGTTACAAAATATATCAACAATATAAATTTATTGTTAATTTTAAAATATAGGAGGTGGCACTGATACGTGCTTAAATGTTTTGAATCGTTTAATTTGTGCGATACATTCCTATAATCATTTTCATATATATCTCAATGTCTTCAACTGTGTCTCACGTTTACAAATTGCAATTAGAAATTAAATGATTTTCGAAGGTATGAATTTTGAACGCGATAAGAAATTATGAAATTTCATAATTGTAGGCAGAATACTTTTTTTTCTAATTTTTTTAGGTTCTGTTCTTTTCATAGGTCAATTCTAAAATACCAACCTCAACCTACTTCCATCTACTTTCATTATTTTAACCAAGTTCAATTTATCACGCAAAAAAATTTAATCTGCTTCAATGTACTGCAACCCACCTCAATTTACTTCAACCTATCTTAACCTACTTCACCCTTTTACCCACTTTAATTTACTTATAAATTTTCACCATTTTCAAATCATACTACTTTGTAAAAATAATTAAATCTCACATGACACTTTACAAATTATTAAAATTATGATCGGGTGGGTTGAAATTTGTTGAAATGGGTTGAAGTAGGTTGAAGTGGATTAAGATTGATAAATCCAAAAGGACGTACGAAAAGAACATGGCCATAACATATCGTGTGTGTGTGTGTGTGTATATATATATATAGGGAAGGGTTCAAGTATGAACCATCTCATAAGTGTGAACTCTCACTTTGACATGCACTTTTAATCTCAACCCTCTAATTTTAACCTACGGATGAGATTATTTTGAAAATTTATCCTTTCAGAAATTTAAAAAAAGGGCTGGGAAGGGGGGTATTGTAGTCAGTTGCATTTTGTAAGGCAGATGAAAAATCAATCTCTCTTTCTCCCTCTCCAAACAGCCTGCCCTTCCATCCCCTCCCTGTCATCGACCGTCTCACCGTGGCGACCACCCTCCACCGTCGGCATCTGGGTTTGACTTCCTTTAACTGGCGGCGTCATCTCCTGACCCCGCTTTCATCGACATCTTCGTCATCTTCCTCAAGCCCTTCTCACCGTTGAAGTCATATCCCACCTCCCTCTCACCGACACTCCCATGGCTGCCTTCCCAGAAGAATGTTGGCCACCCAGTGAAATTCGCCCTTGTCGGAGAAATCCCGACCGGAAATTGCAAGTTAGGGTGCTCGTTTTGTTTTTGAAATTAAATCTTGAATTTTTTTAATTGGAGGGGTTCATTGTGAAATTGGATTATTTTTTATCCTTGTTAGTCTTGCTGTAGGTAGTATGTGAAGGCTTGGTGTTGCGAATTTTAATTTGTGAAAATTCTTCTTTTCACTGTCTGGATTCCTAATTACGTACCCCCATTTTTCAGAGTTGGGGAGGACAGTAGCCAAGAAGGAGGCAGGTTGAATGTTATTGTTAGCTGAATTTTGATGTCCATATGAGTAGTTGGTTTGTTGTGTTTTTCTAAATTTCTAGTAGCAGTGACATGTTCAATTGATGATAAAATACTGATTTCTTGGCAACTCTTGAGTGATGGATATGGAAATTTAAGTGATAAATGGCGAGACAGGATCGAGTTCAACATTAAGTCCATCGTCAGTCCTGTTGTTGCTAATTGTTGTATGAGATGGCCTGACCATTACCCTAGGCCCTTTGCGGTTATTTAACTCTCTGGTTCCTTAATTGTTGAAGGGTTTGCTTTTGTTCAAATGCACTTTATATCCCTTCTGAACTGCAGTGGCCATTTACATGTTAGTTTACCGTCATTTACATGTTAGTTTCAAGGCCTTAGCATTCTTCATCATGTATATCTACATCTGATTCATTAAAACTGATATTTTCCCCCTTCATTTTGCAAAAATACAGGCTTCATACTAGAAGGTCCCCAAACACTTCAGCTAACTCGATGAGTGATCAATGTCGTGATTCCTCAAAACCAAGCAGCACACAATCCGGATCTCCTCCGGGTCCCCTCCAGTTTCCTAGTATCACGGGAGGAACCTTAACCATGGGAGGCGATACCATAGAAGACGAGGAGGATGAGAAATCCAAGAGTCATAGCTGGAAAGGCCATCTACACAGAAGTATGATGCATAGGAATATGTTATTTACTAGCATTCTTAATTTTTCTTCATTAATTTACTAGCTGGAAATGTCATGTACCAACATTAATGTTTTGCCGATAAAAATAGCTTCATCACTACATTAAGAACGATGTCATATACACATAGCTACTCGAGGATGGAGCAAATGAGGGGATAAGAAAGGGAAAGAGATAAGTATCATTCTTGGAACAGTCAAGCCAAAGATATTTGTCTACAACTTACAAAATACTACAACTCGAATTCACCACAAAATACTTATCGAATACTACAAATACTCTGAGTTGGCATTAAAAAAAAACAATTCCATTCTATTAAAACTTAAAATACCCCAATTTACATAAATAAAACATTAGAAAGAAAGTACATACAAAATACTCTCACTGCAAATAGATTTAACTACAAGTTAGAGTAGTCTAATTCATTACATGATAAAATACTCCTCCTCGCAAAAGGGTAGTCATTGTTTGATAACATGCGTAGGACTTTTACACTCTTGATGGGTTGATTCCACATTATCATCTACAACAACAATGAAACAAAAACTTTGGTTACAATAAGTATGTCAAAGATTCTACTAACAATATTGAGTTTGCCCAAAAAGGCATAAGTAACTAATGAATTTAAACGGAGCCCCTAACCCGCAATTTGATTTCAAATCCTAGGTTCGTTCGAGATTTAAACTGAGCCCCTAAAATTCAAACCAACAATAACCCAATTACAAAAATAAGACAAGCAACCTCCCCTTTGCACTAGTAAGCAGAAGGCTTTGATGGGCACAAGATATAACTAGACATCCTGCCAGTACCAAATTTTGAATTCAACCCACTAGAAGAATTTTCAATTAGAATTCACATGGGCACATGTCAATCCTATTAGAAATTTAGAAAAATATAACAAACCAATTACTCATATAGAGCACCTTAACATCAAAATTCAGCTAACAATGACATTCAACCTGCCTCCTTCTTGGCTATGGTCCTCCCCAGCTCTGAAAAATTGGGGGTAACTAGGAATCTAGACAGTGAATAGAACAATTTTTACAAATTAAAATTCACAACACCAAGCCTTCGCATACGAACTACAGCAAGACTAACAAGGACAAAAATAATCCAATTTCACAATTAACACCCCCAGTAAAAAAAAAAAAAAAATTCTAGATTTAATTTCAAAAACAAAACGAGCACCCTAACCTGCGATTTCCAGTCGGGGTGTCTCGGGTAAGGGCGAGGTTTCGCTGGGTGGCCAACATTCTTTTGGGAAGGCAGCCATGAGAGGGTCAGTGAGAGGGAGGTGGGGCATGACTTCAATGGTGAGAGGGGCTTGAAGAAGATGACGAAGATGTCGGTGAGAGCGGGGATTAGGAGATGACGCTGCCAGTTATAGGAAGTCAAACCCAGATGCCGCTGGTGGAGGGTGGTCGCCACGGTTTGGGGGGGGGGGATTGTTGATGAGAGGGAGGGGATGGAAGGGCAAGCTGTTTGGAGAAGGAATTTTCCCAATATCTTACAAGGTTGAGCGAATTTTTCACATTATTGAACCATCCATTGTTCGATTGTTTCCTCTAAAATCCAAAAAAAAAGGGTGGAAAAAATAACAAGAGCTCAAGAATTTACGAAATTATTAGGGTGCCCAAAAAAGAACTAGAAGAGTTGTTTTGTAGTTCATGGATCTAGAGGTGGTACTTATACTTATGTTGAGTAAACATTTATTTTTTTATATAAAATGATGACTTTTTTTTTGGGGGGGGTCAAGTCCTCTCCTATGCTCTAAAGGTCCTACTATTGTTTTCTACGAAAGGGTTCTCAACAAACTAAATGGTTGCCTGTACAAATCAGTTCAAGTGATTTAACGTTTATTTCTTTCAAACAATGTCTTAGATTCGAGTTTCAAACAGTCGCTTGATTAAATACTCTCCCCTCTTTAAACAGATTTTTAATTAATGTCAACAAAAATAATTTATAATTAGTAAAGAAGTTTTTTTTTTTTTTTTAAAGGAAAGCCTTGAGAGGTTATTAAAGCAAAAATTAAATACTCATGCAAACTCGTTCATCTGTGGTCAGAAAGCAAAGACAAATTAAAGGCTCATGAGACTCCCAGTCCTATGTTGTGTTTTCTGAAACCCAAGAAATTGGCCACCTGGACTTTAATTGGGCCACCATGATCAGGGGCGAAGGCCCAACAAAGTTAGACGAGATAAAGCCTATGATGGTTTTAACTAAGGATGACAGTATAGTCCAAATTCGATACAAATCCGATCCGATTCGAGGCAAAATTATCCGATTCGAATCAGATAAAAAATAATCTGATTCAAAGTCCGATAAAAATAATCCGAATCCGACTCCGATCTGAGCGGATTTAGAGGAGAGTCCATCCGATCCGATTAACATCCGATCCGATATCTTTTTCTAATAATTTCAACTTTTTTGAAGATAAAAAAAAATCCTAATATGATAACTCTAAAAAAATCCGCATAAGGTCTGCACTCTGTGCAGTACGCTTTTCTTTCTTAGCTAATTTCTTCTTCTCTCCTGATCTTTTTCTCGCTCTCTCATCTTTGTCAATCAAAGTTGTATTTTCTTCCTTTCCTTTCAGCTGTTGTACCATTGTCTATCCCTTTCACTATAAAATAAATTTGCATTCTCTTTTTCCAACACATTTTTACTTAACACATTGAAATGTTTAATATAAAAAGTTATTTGACATTAAAGAGGTATTTAATATTGCACTTACAAGTGAGCAAAAATAAGGTTGGTAATAAAAAATTGTGCAAGTACTGAATAAAAATATATAATCGGATTATATCCGATTATATTCGGATTTAATCCGATCCGAAACCGATTTAACATCCGATCCGACGGAGTCGAATTTGAATTGGATTTTCAAATCTGATCATTAATTGAATCGAATTTGAATATCTATACATCCAATCTGAATTCGATCCGTTGTCATCCCTTTTGAGATTAAGAAAACCAGAAATGCATTTCTGCGGCGCCGAAGCCGAACCAGACGAGGCAAAAGAAAGTGGGGTCGAGTGTCGCGCATTCATAGGACCACGTGTACGTTACCCCAACTTGATGGTTGTCTTCACTCGGAGTCCGACCCAAAACGCAAACAAAACCCCCTGATTTGACTGTTTGGTCGTTTTTCTACATTGCTTTCATCTACAGTTTGACTATTGTCAACAACCCCCCAACCAAAAAAAAGTTTTATTGAAAAGAAGTCTCAAGGAAGATGGTTTAATATGATCATATTGGAATCACATGAGTGGTTGAATATGATCATACTGGAATCAATCCTTAAGTCAGTAAATTCAAACTGACGATATGAGTTTATATCAATAGATATAATTACTTATATGTAGGTGTCAGTTAGCTCAACATGTATTGATTTTTACGCCTCTTTTTTCACCAAAAAATAACCATTTATATGCAACATGAGCGCTATTATGAAACTGTTAAATGAATGTTTTAAGATTACAAGACACTCATAACTAGGGATGGGCATGGGGCGGGTTCGGGACGAATTGAGTTATACCTGTACCCATACCTATTTTCAAAAGTCATACCCATACCCATCGGTTTTTTGGATTTACAGGTTTTATTCGGGTATATATAGAGTAAGCAAAATGTCACCTATATTCAACTCATATTTGCATAATGGTATGTTTGATTAGCGATTTCAAGCGATGCTATTAAAATTCGTGTCGGATAAACTCACGGAAGTTAAAAATGTTAAAAAATTTAATTTTTTATTTCTATATAAATAAACACTATACACTAAAAGTTTTATGCCAAATATTTATTTTTGAATTTTACTGTATTTTGGTCGCCTTTTATTAGCAAATCGGGTACACAATTGGGTACAGATTTTAAGAATTCATACCCATACGCATACCTATTTTCAAACGCAATACCCGTACCTCGCCCCATACCCATTTTTTTATAAGTTTTCGTACCTATACCCGCTATAAATGGGGCGAGTTCGGGCGAATTTTTCGGGTTCGAGTGCAGCTCCCATCCCTATACTCATAACAAAGACCTTCTATATCGCGAATTAATAATTGTTAATTTCTCTTCGCTAGTTGCATTTATAGATAGCAATGGCAGAGTAAAGGACTTGAACTAGGAAATCTTATGGAAAATGTCTGAGTTCACCATGTGTGAAAATTACCGAACATAATGACATACATCATATTATTGTTAGTCTTCACAAACAAAATAAAAAAATATATGATTGTTAAGTTATTCTATTAATAATTATGTTTTTTTTCTTCTGAGAGAAACCTCACTTTTGTAATCAGACACAAGTAATTAAGTGTCATTGTATATTTATCATTTATGTAATAAATGACAATGACTTCCACGGAAAAAGAGAGTAGTAAATAATTGAAAAAATTTTTAAAATGTGGGAAGGCATTGTATGGAATTATTGTCGGATCTGAAATTCTGAATCTGGGGGAATAACGTGATTTGCGTCAGTTCTCTTCTTGCAAAGGCTGCCCCAGCAGCATCCCCGTACGTGGTTAAAAATGTAACACCTGTCAAATCACAAATGTCTACATATATATTAAAATAATATGATTTATTTTATTTCAAAATAAGTCGAGGCAGCATATGTATAAGAACGTTACCAATTCCTCGATTTTTTTTTTTTTTAAAAAGAATGTTGTCAATTACTTCGCTTTAACAAAATTTTGAGAATGTATGGAACCTTAGAGTAACTGGTTAATCTAATTTCAAAATTAAATCAGCCTTGCTAACAAATCCAAAATGCAATGAAATCCTGGGATTTAAAAAATCGAAATACGACAACCTAATGTAAAGAATAAAAGTTACAGTTATTGTTTTAGGAATTAAATAAAAACTACAAAGATTATTATAGCAAAATATCACTATATATATATATATATATATATATTATATATATATATATATATATATATATATAAACTTAATCTGTCTTTTAGTTGAGTTAATGTGTTCATATGGTACTTACACCTTCAGATTCAATATCTAAGGTTCCAACCTCAATAATCTATCACTGTATATCCCATTTCAAAGTGTGGAATGACTGTTACAAAATTTGAGCGCAGAGAACATTTACATAATAGCATGACATATATAACATGTTCAAATTTGATAAATAATATCTTCAACGTACAATCGATTGTCAACGTAACCAAACTTTTGATTAATTTAGGTTCTTATCTACATGAACGAGGGAAAGAGTAAAATGAGAGTAGTCAGTTGGATGGAACGCACAATCAAAGTAAACGAGATCGATATGACCATAAAAATACATAACAAAATACCATATATATTAGGGCATCAGGTGTTTAGGGCCAGATTTTAAGGTCCCCCATCTAGACTACAGAATTCACAGGAAGGTTAGTTTAATGTGCCTGATAACAATGAATGAAAACAAGAGATACACACGTAGAATATGAGATTAATTAGCTTTTGGTTATTATACGCATGAAGATTGCACAAATGAGCATAGAACGGCTTAGGCTCGTGCACTGAGCGGGGTTTACGGTTATACCACATGCTAGTAACGCGTTGAGGTGCTTGTTTATTATGCACTAATCTGGCCTTTTCTCCTGTGCTGAGTTGTAAGATTAACTCGCTTAATTAATTACATATTTTTTGGATTAGAATGAAGTTGATTGGATTAGGTGTTCTCTAGGCAGCTTAGACTGAATGCAGATTTGATTAGTTACCTGTGAGGCATTGACCATATCTGAATTTTTATTCTGGTTATGATATCAGAAATCGTACATTGCTAGTGCTCTTGTCCTTTCTGATGTCTTTACATATCTGATGTGATGTGATGTGTTTATATATGTGATGTGATGCGGTGTGATGCCTGTATGTTACGTACATTTTCTAACAAATAAATCCATGTTTATTAATATATGTCCGGGTCTTTGTAATTGTATTATATGGTGTCATATTATTGCATTTACTAAATGAGTATATGAAATTTCACTGTCGTTTTAATGAAAAACAATAATATTGCAGATGAACAGATATATAACAAGTGTAATTTACATTGAACTCAACTAGTAGTATCCAACATTCTAGGAATACATAAGAAAACGTTCCACAAACTCATGAGAGACTGATAATTGAATTTGAAATTATATTTGTACATAATAAATTTCATTGATCTCCCCTAAAGATCAATTTCATAATCTATATAGAAAAATAGTAAATCATATGTGACACAATAAAATTGATAATAGATTTGCACAGTATGCTACCTCAGTTCGTTCGATAAATTTAATATTAAAGCAATACAATGATGCTTGTTGTCAATAACAATCCTTCAAAAAGAAGAAATAACATTAATCATCAATAGAAATAACAATCCTTCAAAAAGAAGAAATAACATTAATCATCAATAGAAATGATAAAGTAACTCTCACCACAAGAAAAACTAAAAGCGAGAGTTAATAAATGATCAAGCAAATTGGAAATTGATTAACAAGCAATTAGGAGGGCCATGGTGCGTCGGTCTAGTTGATTAGAGAGTGGCACCTACAGAAGTTTACAGAGAGTAGTCACGTGGATTCCCCTGCCAATGTCCGATACTAATTACGATCGATGCCCAGAAAAACAAAGACTGTTCAGTGCTGTTAACATTCACATACTCTCTCTCACCAGTCCGACTACTATACTAGTAGTAGTTCCCATCCAATTTGGGTTGGCTCCAGATTTTCTTCATCCAGCATGCAATCTTTTCTCTCAGATCTTTACGTACAAACATGCATAATACATCGAACCTCTGCCATCTTTTTCAGCTTTATTTCAACCAAGGGGGGACTACACAGCTTTACACGTATGTGCATCTTCATGTGATACCACATGAAATTTCATAGTTTCATCGCGTCAAATGGTCTTATAATTGCTATTAGTTACTAAAAAATAATTAAAAATTGCTGAAAGTTGTGGATGGTCAAAGAAATATAACTTACATATTTTTAATAGTATTTAACCGTGTTGAAAATTAATGGATATGGCTGAAAATTGTTAAAAGCTACTTAAAATTGAAATTTTTGAATGATGTTGAAAGTTCCTTAAAATTGTTGAATGATGTTAAAAGTGTTGGATCCTGATGGTAATTGATAAGCACTTGTAATAAGTTACAAAGAGTATGACCTATCTCCAATTATCGTATGTACTCCTATATCAAAACCAATCCTTGACGGCATCATGGTTCTCTTTTGTCTTTTAAATTCAATTTATCATGGCTGAATGCGTGTGTACCCTGCCCTCCTGGATGATGGAATATATAGACCAGTCAACACATTAAGAATCTAAATAAAAAGGCATCATATCTATTACTTGTCATACTTTGTTTTTTTGTGTGGTCCGTAAGAGGGTCACAGACCCCTAAAATAATGTATTAAGCATTAAAAAAGCGAGGCCATGCAACTCTTGCAATGTCCATAGCTAAGAGATCGGCTTCTAACCTCATTATGAGGGGAAACAAAGTACACAAATTGGGAATTTAATTACACCCTTACATAGCTAACTTATTTGCCACCGTGTCAACTTCTTTATAGCAGTGATAGATGAGAACCTACCACCCTAGATAGGAGAGTAAGTTCCTGCACTGTTGGATCAAAGAAACATGCTCCAAGGGAGTTTGATGGATCCCCTGAAGAAAGCCCACAATCACCAAGGAGTCCAGATTCACGTAGAGTTTTTGAAGTCCTTGTTCCCTAGCTAATCGTACGTAGTCCCCAAAGAACCACCTTGAGCTCGGTCTTCACTAACGTATAGGTCCCCATATGCTTCGCATAACTACCTAACAATTTCCCTCTAGAATCCCTAAAGATTAAGACACCACCTCCCCCCCCCCCCCGGCGCAGTCCCGAGGTTTCCTTTTGCAGCCCCACCTACGTTCAGCATGATCCAGTCACACCATCAGTACACTGTTGTCCTCGAAAAGCCCTGATGATGACCTTCCATCGGTTAATCAGAAAGGTCGTCTTATCCCACGGAGTTCCATCCTCCCTACTAAATACCTGCACATTTCTCCACTTCCACCTGTACCAGAGCGCGGTAACAAATTTAGAAGGCCAATTCAAGTCGTCCGAGTTGCTTCTGATGTGATAATTAACGAATCCAGAGACCAAAACTTATTAAGAAATGATTATATTTGATTAAGACATGATTATATTTACAGACGTAAATTGCAGAAATCTTAATTACATCATGTACACATTATGATTAATAATATTGACAAGTACAATTAGTTGCCTTGATCTTCTCATCTGTTACGATGTTTGACAGCAATAATTATGCTCATGTCATGGCATTAAAATGATACATACAGTAAAGGAATAATTATTGGATGGCAAAATTAAAGTGCCCTGGCTTTAAACTGAGTGATCTTCTAATAAACAAAAGGGCAGGTTAAAATAATAACTTAAGTCGGGAATAATAATCTTGCGCTTTTAGTCATAACCTGTGTTGGTTTTTATTCTTTATCTCTTGACAATTAATTACGGAAAAGTAGTCAAGAATAATAAACCATTTCATGGATAGGTTTTGAGTGAATGAAGAATGAGCCGTGCGATTTTGTTCAACCTAAGCTAGCTAGCTTAATTAGTTTTGGTCATTTTATATAATGATAACATATATTAGACGTACTAGCTAGGTGGCAATTGTATCAAGAAAGCAAAGGATTGAGGGCCCAAAGCATTCACATTTGTCCAGTGGGTTTTTCTCATGATAATTAGTGCTAGCAAGCTAACGAAACCAAAAAAATAATAAAAACTTAATGTTAAAGTTCTCCAAAAATTTTTAAGTCTGTTTGTCTTAGATAATAGACATGATGGAACAGATTCTTGAAGCATAATTTGCTAAAAGATTTTGAAATGACTTATATGCATGTATTTTAATATAACCTTTTAATTTGAGAATGACTGATAGTTCATTCAAAATTGACTTTAATAAAAGTCATTCGTAATAATGAGTTATTTTATCCCATAGCCCGCTACGATATCTACAGCCACTCAAATTATTTATCAATATGTTTCACAAAACTATTATATTATTTTATGCAAGATTGATATAATTATACAAGGGAAAAAAAAAGATATCTATAGTGTGTTTTGGCAGGGTTGAAAACTATTTTCCTAGAAAATAATTTTCCATGTAAAATGATTTTTCATGTAAAATGATTTTTTGTTGTTTGGTAAAAGAAAAATAAACTTTCTAGAGAATGAGTTTGATTAGGAAAAAATAAACAAAAAAGCTAAAAATGATTTTTCTTAATTTTCGAACCATATATAGAGGAAATAAACATGGAAGAGAGAAAAAATATGAGAGCTCAAGAAACGTAAAATCAACTTACGCTCTATTCAAAGTGAAAATATTTTCCTTCATTTTAGAAAAAATGATTTTCCTCTGAAAACGAATTTTTCCTCCTACCAAGCAGCGTGAAATGAGAAAATAATTTTTCAGAAAAATAATTTTCACCTCTACCAAATACACCTCTAATCTAAAAGGTAAATTTCCTTCGCATCAACAAAAGTACACCAAAAATACAGCGTCTCATCCTGATTGGTTTATTTGACCTTTATCCTTAAAAATCCTTCATTTGGTGGTCATATTTTTCATTTGATTATGCTACATTATGTTAATATAGATTTAATATTCATTCAGACTGGCTGAAGCTAAAATCTAACGCATGCAATTCTGAATTTAGCTAACATCTGATGCCTGACATGGGAAAATGTTGTTGTTTGGGGAAATCCTTAATTAATCACAGGGTCTGGCCGGGCATTATTCAAAAGTACTAGAAATTAAACAACTTTGTCTGTGTGATGAACTGATGATTGATCAAAAGTGGCTAACCTTTTCCCCCATTTCATGTTCCCAAATAACGAAATCCTGTGAACTAGAATTGGGAAAGACACTGTCAAGGCGGACACAGCGAGAGACCCACTGTTGTATGTCAATAATTCTTTAAGAAGAAAGAAAGAAAGAAAGAAAACAAGTGGGGTTTGTCTCTGTGTCTATATATTGGCCTTTCACTTTCTTCTCCTTCCTCAATTCTACAGTCTCTCTCTCTCTCCCTCCCCCCCTTATCTGAAAGTCTCACGTGCAAGCTGTTCCGAGTTTTTCTTTCTGGGTGTTTTTGATTTGAGAGGAATCATTTTCTTGAATCACAGCCTTTTTCTTGGTCTCATTTAATTTGGGGTTTTAATTAATTAATTAATTTGCTACTCGATCTTTTTATTTCCACAAATTAGATCTCTTAGTGAAGGAAATTAATGGCGCTGGAGGCGGTGTGTTACAATTATTGTAAAGACTACAATAGTTTATCTTCTCCATGGAGCTATGATTATGGCAACAACAGCATCCAATATTGGGATGAACAGCAGCATCATCAGTTTATCAACTCTAGTTATTCGTCGCGGGACGGTAATAATTACTGCAGGGTGGAGCTGCCGTACAATGATGTCTCTGGATCCGGAAAGGCACCACCAGCTGCAACGGCGGGTGGCGGCGATGGCGGTGGTCGTAAGAGGAAGAGGCGGAGGAGGAGCAGTAAGAATGAGGAGCAAGCGGAGCAACAGAGAATGACCCACATTGCAGTGGAGCGCAACCGGCGCAAGCAGATGAATGACTACCTTGCTGTCATCCGTTCTCTGATGCCTCCTTCCTATTCTCAAAGAGTAAGTATATACTTGTAGTCTCCCACTTGACTAATTTGAAGTTATGCATCTATAATGAGATCTAATTTGTTCTTTATTCCCCAATTATTGATGAACGATGATTACCAAGCACTAATTAATTAAGTAAATAGCGAATGATGGTGATGAGGGTTCAAACTAATTAAATAATTAATACTGGTGCAGGGAGATCAAGCATCAATAGTAGGAGGTGCGATAAACTACGTGAAAGAGCTAGAGCAGCTATTGCAGTCCCTCGAAGCTCACAAGCGAAGCAAACAAGACACGGATTCAATTTCAAGCTCCCATGGGAATTCGACTAATACTACTAGTAGAGATGATGATAATGATGACGAACCACGTCCATTTGGGGACTTCTTTAACTATCCTCAGTACTCGACCTCGAATCAAGCAATTCGGAGCAGCAATTGCAGTAACAACGAGATAGAAGTGATAGTGGTGGATGGCCATGCAAACGTCAAGATCTTAGCAAAGAAGCAAAACAAGCAGCTCTTGAAATTGCTTGCTGCTTTTCAGGGTCTTTCTCTCTCTGTGCTCCTTCTCAGCCTCACTACTCTCCACCCCTTCGTCCTCTACTCCTTCAACCTTAAGGTCTGTCCTCCATCTCTACCTTTTATTTCTCGTATCAAAACCTTTATCATTAATTTGCATTTTTCAGAAAAACAGCTTTTTTTTTGGGGGGGGGGTCAACATGTCCTGTTTTTTAGAATTTCAAAAAAAATACTCGTGAGCTAATTTACACATATTGATAGAGATAAGTTTAATGAAATTCTCGAATCAATTTTATCTATTATATATTCATATTATACAGATCTGAATTAGACATACAGATTAAACAATGTTAAAATTAATATTGATCAAGGTCTAAAGCTCATTTGGTGGACATCATGTCCTCAATTAGTTGGCGATCTTGTGGTGATTTTTTTTTTTGGGGGGTTAAAATCATGCGTGGTAGATGATAGATTCAAGATACTTTTTTTTAAAAAAAAGAAATGCCATTTTTCTCTCTTTTTTTTTTTAATTTCAAGATGGGATACACTAGTGCATATATTACGAATACATTTTCACTCTGTTGCTTTCAAAAGTCCTTTTTTTTTTTTTTTTGTGGCTCTGATTTGTTAAGTATTTAGTACTCCATATATACAAGCTAAGCAACATTGGTAGGGCCTCTCTTCAAAAAAAAAAAAAAAGAAAAAAGGAAAAAGTTCAGGGTCATAGGTTACCTACTACATAAAAGAACTGGAATGATTTAGCCGCGTGACTGTATCAAGCAAGAATTTATGAGATTCCCAATTCATTCTACTCCTTGAAGTTTTCCAAGCAAAATGTGTATTGAAAATCATCAGGAATTTTTAATCTAATTGCGACATTATATGATTGGGACAGAATATTCTCCTCTGCCCTATAGCATTGCATTGCTGCGACAGGTTGCTGTCATTATTATTATTTTCCTTTTCTTAACTCAAGGTGCTCTTATTAATTATAGCCAGACAGATGTATCAATGTGATTGAATCTGTTTTTCTATTTTTTTTGTAAACTGCTAAATTCATCTCCCACCATAACTCAAATTTACGGTCCACTGCTGCATAAAAATAGGTCGAGTTTTATGCGTGGAAAAAATTTATGATGAAAGAGTTTTATCCTTTTATAAATTAATAGTCATCGTATGAATATTAATGTTGTTGAAATTATTTAGGTTGACGGGGGGTCCCAGCTGAACTCAGTCGATGATATTGCCGCTGCCACTAATCAGATTCTTGCTCAAATCCAAGAGGAAGCTGCTTCTTTACCTCAATAAAATAAATGCAGCATTATTTATTTAAATGAGTCTTGCATTCCAAATTGTTCTAATTCTAATGGAGATTATTTTTATAAATTTAATTATATCATTATTCCCTCTTTTTTCGTAATCATAATGGGTTATCCCCTATTTATGTGCTTTTTTTATTGTCTAATTTGACTGCTCTTATGAATGGCCCTCTTTCTAATTACAATTCTAGGAGGGGAAAGAAGGAAGGGTCTCCATTCAAATGTTTGATGAATAGGATTTATGGCCCAACGCTATAAAAAGCCGAATGTTACGCTTTCTTGTCTTGTTTTTATGTCTGCTATCGACTATATGGATCCAATTTCTCGTACATTTTCATGAATGATAAATGCTAATCAATTCACAAGAACAGTAATATTCGATATTATCAAGATAAATATAAACTTATATGAACCAGAATAAAAAAACTTAACGAACTGACAAGACCATAGTTTGACAAACTTAGATTGCACATCTTAATTAAAACAGATCCTTTAATAATCCATGTATAGGCTTTCATTAATTAAATATGATTATTTTATCTGGCATGCTACTAATAGACATCTATAATCACATGCGATTATATTCTAACTCAAATCTAAACTTATCAAGAGAAATATGAATTGATATGAATGAAAGCCAACTAGTTAACGAATTGATTTCATTAATTATTTGACAAATTAGATTGATAACTTAAAACAGATCTATAAACACTACAGTTATTAAATTATGTCATTAGTCATCTCGTAATTCGGTAACTATCAATAATCATGATAAGACGGCCCTTTCATTTGAACATAAAGAGTACCACATTGGGTTGCATTTATATCTTTGGGCGTATTGAAGGATGTGTCTCAGGTGATGAAAGTGACTTCCAATAATTATTACCTTGTTACAAATATTCTTGTAATTGATATACATCGATGAACATTGGAGGATCGGTTCAGATCATTTATTAGAGGATGTTATCTTTAATGAAATTAAATGAATATTTCTATATTTATTTTGTTTTTGGGACCCAGTGAGTGTATATCTCACTATTCATTGAGAAACATTCTAGGCATTATTTATGAATCAACAACAGCCTATTAAATCAACTATGTCATCTTACCCCTGATTTTCTATGTTTGAATCAATAATTTTTTTTTTTTAAAAAAGACCTCAACTATAATAAAATAAATGATTAAAGACAAAAAAAGGGCGCTAATGAGAAAAAGTGTTCATGTCTCCACTGCAACCATTAATTTAGGCCTTGTTCAGCAAAAATAAGTTGTTTGAATAGCGAATAATTATTTAGGTAGTTGATAACAATTCTAATTTAACTGTTAGCGGATAATTGTTTAGATGAGCTGTTAAAATAAATGTGTTTGGTAAATTTAACTGTTGGGTTAGTTGATCATATAAGAGTTATGACCTTTTCAACAATATAGTCTCTCCTGTGCTTAAGGTTTTGCAACCCCATTAAGCTTGAGACAACTAAGTTTTATAGGGTTTTTTTTTTTTTTTTTTCAATCTCAATCTCGACTTTCGGGATTTTTAAATCAACCATGGATGCTGGTAAGTAATTGCTATATTTTTCTTCCCATTAAAGGAAAAGAAGCCATCTTTTTGTTTCTAAATACTCTACCATACTTATATATAACCCTTTCACTAGTATACAACGGTTTAACGTCCTGTTCGGCAAACTTAGCGGTTTAGATAGCGTATAACAGTTCAAGTAGTGGATGGTAGTTCAGATAGGGGATAATGTTTATAATTTAGCTGTTAGCGGATAGCTATTTAGATGAGCGATTGAAGTTAATGTGTTCGGTAAATTTAGCTGTTATACTAGCTGATTAATGTGAATTGATATAAAAGGATATAAATAATTTCCAAAGATAAAATTTTTAAATGATATTTTTTGGCTAAAAAATATTAAACGCTACTTTTAAATGTCAAACGTTAATGCTATTAGTTTTCCAAAAGCGCTACTTAAACGCAAAATGCTATTTGAAATGCTAATCAAAACACTAGTTTACCGAACACTACAAATTAACTAATTGGCGTCCTAACCTAATCAAAACACTGTTGTCGAACACCGCCTAAATAAAATACACGCTAAAAAAGAAAATACAAGCTCCCTCCATGAGTCGTAAATATAAATGAAATGGTTAGTAGGGCTGCAGTTTTTAGAGATAAGGTTTTTTTGGGGGGTTGTTCTTGATCCTTCTTTTTGTACCGATCGATTACGCTGCTTAGTTCATATAAGTGATATAACTCTTTGATTACAATTTTTTTTTAATTCAAGACTAAAACATAAAACATTACTAAAAAAATTATCAAACTACCTAAACTAAACTATACTAATAACAATAAAAACAATACAACATAATTAACATACAACCGATTACGCTACTTTTAGTCAAGACCTGATACTGACAACAACATTGTGTCCTACGTACTGACCCAGAATTTATAAGCTTTGTGCGCATCGATCGTGCACATACTGTGCATCCAAGTCAGTTTTTGCATGGGTGCCTTACTGCTATGCATTGATTGGGTTTCAAATTCCAGATGATTCTTTGTCTGTAGACGAAGAATTTTACTCCACTCACTTGATCATGTTTTTTCTGCTTGGCGTCAATCTGGCAAAAATTTTGAACCAATGACCATTCGCCAGCATTTGAAACGCAAACCAGCAATCTATTCGATGAACATCTTATCAAATGCATGGCTGATTTTGTTTTTGTTGCCGCTAACTTGTGATCTCTGTTTTTCTTCAACTGTTCAGCACAACCCATGTCAGTCTTTTGCATTCTATTGGTCAAGCCTCTCAGAAAGAAAAACAGGAATTTGAAAACATGTAAACTATAATTTATACTACAATTTAGTAATCTGTTAAGTTTTAGATTAATTGGAGCCTTCAAAAACACATGAAAGCATATAAGCACGTACAAGGCAAGATAAAATGCAGGCCAAAAATCTCTCAGTCGATTAACTTGCTTACCTTTGAAATTCATAATTTGTGATAAATAATTACTACATTTTATTCAATATCGGCAAAAGCTGAGCGAAAAAATTACCTATTTCTTCCCTTTCTCTGTAAAAGATAAAATAGGAAGCAATATTATTATTATAATTATTTTACTCACAACTGTGGTTACATAGACAAGCAGAAGAAGTAGCAGAAGACCAGTCATAAAGTTTAGCAAAATGCATAGCTGTACATACGGTCTTACAAAAATCAGGTTCCTTCCTGCAAAGCCCCTCTGGTGCTACAATTAGAGTCCCCCACCTCGTTGGCTGCCCTTGCCCCTTTATACCTGGATTTTCAATTTCCACCTTTTATTGTAGGAAACTATTACTGATCATTCGGCAATCAGTTTAAGCTTTTGATTGACGTGGTTTCAAAATATGACCGAGTAGAGTGTAAAAGATAAATGGAAGGACAAAGAGGGAGAGACCTGTTGGAGAGATGACAAATAGCATCATGAGGAGAAAAGTGATGAAACTGGCCTTTGACATATTGAACCAAATGATGCTTGCTGCTCTGTTCTAAGCTCGTTTTTCAAGTACGGAACGAGCCTTGTCTAGGTAAAATATTACTGGCTTAGTTTTATTTACGTGTGTGTGTATATATGTGCATATATATATATATATAGACCAAAAATTAATACATCAAATAATTAATCATTGAGGAGCTACATGAAAGAAAAAATATGTAGTATTATCATTTTTGGTACTGATCATGAGTGCAGTGGGGTAGAACATGGAAAGGATTTGGCTCGCACTCGTACACTGCATATGGTTTGGAATTACATGACTACAAGGAATGTAACACTGCAATTCAATGAAGGTAAATGTGGTTGTTGAGTCAATCAACACGTTTAAGGAAAAAAAAAAAGAAAAAAGAACCTTTACAACCCCTCATAAAAAGAAAATTAAATTTAGGTATGTCATTGGTAAAGATAAACTAAAGCTGGGTAATAGATCAGGTTGAGTCAGGTTTGTGTTCATGTCAAATTCAAAAGGGTTGAGAATTCCTCGATTTGAACCTCACCTGTTTATTAAACAGATTGAAAAGTTTTGACATGTATCCATTTAATTTTTAAACAGCCTGACCTGCTTAACCCGTTTAAGATAAACAGGTCGAGTTCAGTCGCCCAATTATCCATTTACGCATTTAACATGTTCAACTAATCCGTAATTACATAGTGTTAAAAGTTAAGCTTACATATCACATTAAACAATTACTCTCAAAATTTTCCCCAATTCGTCATAGTTCACATTTTTTTTTGATTTTTGTATTCTTCATTATCTCATAAAAAGGTAAATGAATAAATGACAAATAGACAAATGAGTTTATGTTTAATCCACTTAATTAAACTGGTTAAATAAGTAAATTTTTGTATCGAGAATCTCGACTTAAGGCTAACCATTTAATTTAATGGGTTGGACATGTCAACCCATTTAATTAAACGGGTTGAAAATTTATACCCAAACCTACTTAACTTCATGTTGATTTCAGATCGTTAATTGTATTGGGTCAACTTTACCTAGCTTGAGTGTGAACTTAAAAAAAATCTTATATAGGCCTTGATACTCTTGTGGTGCTCATACTGTCTTTGTAGCCTTGAGCTCACAGGAGTTAATTGTCCAAGTCTAACTGACTAATAAGTCCTTATTCCATGGGCTTCTGGTGAGCCATTGATCTGTGCCCACAGCCCTAACAAATACTTGCAGTGTTTCTCACTGGGATTCCTGCTAGGCCCAATCATGGACCATAATTTTTCGTATTCTCTACCAAATCAACCAAGTGGAAATCAAATGATTTTCAGATGAGTTGGAACTGGCACTTGGGTTAATTTAATTTAAATTGTACAAGTGGGATAATGTCTAAAGGATGAAATACCTTATTGAATACTCCCTTTTTTAATTGTTGATTGAGCTACAATTTGGGTTATAACTAGGTATGGATAATAGAATTAAGAAAAATCTGGTGTTGGAATAAAATTCAAACAAATTATTAGTGATTGTGTGCGATTATTTTTTAGGATAGACAAATTCAAAAGATTGATCGGACGAAAATTGTCAACCCGAAGGTTAGGAAACCAGCTAGGCTAGCTTTTCTTCATTTCTTCTGCTCATGTAGGGCGAATCATATTTGAATATTTTTCAAAATTTTGGTTCATCAACATAGGATTTTACAACATTTTAGTGAAAATATAAATTATGCTTTACTATCTGTCTCAAAAGGACAATCCTGTCTAGGATTGAAAATTTTGAAGGAAACATAATTTAAAATGCTATTTTTTTAATTAATGTGGGAAGAGACATGAATCTTGATGCTAAACTAGTTAAAAAGAATTTGATTTTGGATTTCCACCAAAGGAAAACTAAACTATCCTTGCAGGCGCTGGAGGCAGTATTTGTTTATATGAGATGCAAAGTAACTCATATTATGCAACATTGGAGAACTAAGATAATCATCAAACACTCCTTTGTTCATATATCCTGCGAGTAACACTTCGTGTCAGTAGTGAGATTAGAGCACTACTCCAATTCTATTATTTCTGTTCATTTAGTAAGAACTTAAACTGCAAATTACTTCAATTGCAAGGCAAAATAGATGGGGCTTTTCAATACGTAATTCACCATGCTTAAGAATTGAGCGGTAGTTGGAGTTAGTTGAGACATTATTGATCATTCTTAAAACACACCACGCTACCTTCTGGCTTCATGGGTGCTGTCATATTCTTCCTCCCTCAATTATGTGCACAACCAATTTCAACATTGTTAAAAGTTGGATTAACAATTGATTAACCTTGGCACTCGGAAAAACAATGCAAAAGCGCCCAACTTTGGACATAATCTCATTAGTTTAACCAGTTCTTGGTTCTTCTATACAGATATGTACACTTAATCAACTCTGGCAATGGATATAAAAGGGGTTATACTTACGCCCATCCATTTTTTAAAGGAAGCTAAGATATCAAGACTCGAATTAAGAAATTGAAAATTGAAAATAAAAATGATCTCTAATGAACCTGCTCCTATTGATCAGTCACTCCCAAGCATACCTTATGAAGGATGAGTGCCTAGTCTTACGGGGAGAATCTTGAAGTACATTTCTGATAATTTGCGGTGCCGAACACTCTTTCACTCCATGAATATGACCTTTTTAGAGGACCCGCAATCGGACTCGGACTGGCTCTGAATCCGGGTCTTGCCTCTTGTGGCCTCCAAGATGAAGAACTATCCATTGATTGAAATGGGCTCGAGTTTGAACCCGGAAAAAATTGGCTAGAAAATGACCTCCTCTGTAATACTAATCGACCTTCTATTCCATTTCCACTGTGGTTATTGGCGATTTCATTCTCGGCCTTATTTGGTTGGTCATCATTGTCAACTTCATGATGATCATCACTTCCTCTGTTTTCAACCACCCCACTACCATCCCCTGTTTGGCTCCTGCCCAATTCCACATCACTAGAGTCCGAATCCTGCATCTGGGACAGCTCGATCCGCCTCAAGTGGCCCAAACCCGGTTCATTAGGATCCAACCCTGGCCTACTTGGATCCGGGTTCACCACAATACCCGCCCGGCAAAGAGGGCAATTGGTGTGCGACCTTAACCAAGGGTCAATGCAATCAATATGAAATGCATGATTACATTTAGGCAAAAGTCTTAGGGTCTCACCCTCTTGAAACTCCCCAAGACAAACGGAACAATCAGTCCCTTCGATCAACCCATCTCCTCTCTTATACCGCACCACTGTGATCGAATTGATCACGGATTGCTGTAATCCAGCCGTGGAGATAAACCAAATGGGGTGATCAACCACAGGATGATCCTGGTCGTCCACTTCGCTGAAAAGGGTATCACTTTCATGCTGTGGACCCGTCTGTGACGGGTTCGGGTTGCCCCGCCGGGTCAGAAACTGGGCCCAGCTGGTGAAACATTTGAGAGCGAAAGCACAGCAGGAAACAAGAAGGAAAATGGTGGCGACAATGACGACAACAATGACGACAATAGGGGAGAGTTGGTAGACTTGTTCAACGGCGGGAGGCAGAGGAGGCGGCGGTGGTAGTGGGGGTGGCGCAGGGAGCGGCGGAAGTGGGTCCGGTGGGTCCGAGAAGTAATAGCAGTCGTCGAAATTGCTGCATGACGGGTCGCAGAAATCAGTGCAGGGTGATGATGATGATGATGACGAACTAGTAAAGAAAGAGCGGAGCTTTCTGTTGTGGAAGATAGCCATTAATGAGGGGGGTAATGATCACCATGAGAAGGGAACAGAAGAGGGAGATTATGGGGGGATTTGAAGGTAATGGGCTGAGTCTAAGCAAAGCCTTCTCCTAAGGAAGGGGGAGATCTGATCTACACGTCTATTTTTCTGCTTGCAAACCACCTCTATCTCTCTCTCTCTCTCTGTCTCGTTTCGAGTAGGTGTGGCTGTACACTACGCTATGACGTGCTTAGCTTATTTGAGTACATATTGGGCATAGTTTGTGGTTTTCATTTCTTCAATTCCTATTTTTAATTTTTTTTATAATGACTTATTAATTGTATTAGTAGTATTAGTGTTAACCTTCTTGTCTGAACTAATTTTTAGGTGAGATGAACTTATTTTTAAGTGTATGATGATAAATGTCTTGGGCTTGCTTTATTTTAAGGTAATATATTTTATGATCTAAATTATCGAATTTTTAAGAGATACAATCAATCATCGATTGTGAAGTTCCTATCTTAGTCGGCTACATCAAGGGACATAAATATATTTGGCAAAAATGACCCGAAACAAATGACCCGAAAAAATTCACACCTAACCCAACGTACAAAATAGTTAACGCAAAATACATGACTCTCATTGACTTGATTATGACCCAACCCAAAAGTAACCCACCTGATGCCGAATCAAATGATCTATTTTTTAGGTCCAGTTACAAGTGATACCTCAGTTGGATCAACATCGTTAGTGAAGAAGCATACTATGCATATTTTTTCTTTCAATTTACCCGATTTATAACTACGAATATGTACTCTTCTAACATTCAATTATACAACTTACTTTCAGTTTAATATTTAAGAAGTATTTTATAATAATTTTAAAATTGATACAAAATACTTAATTTTAAAATTATAATAATAATATAATTACTTTCAGTTCAATTATAGTAATAATATAATTTTAAAATTGATACAAAATACTTAAGAAGTATTTTATGATAAGACAATGATCCCTTTTTTTTCATAAGAAAATACATTTATCAATTTACTTTTCTAATACTCGTGATTTCTTTATGAGATATATCGTCTCATGCAAAGTCTTCTCTATTTTTTTTAAAAAAAAACAATATGTCTTTAGAAGAAAATTGAGTTTTTTAGAGAAGAATTATTTATATCACACCACCAAACACTTCCATAAACAAAACATGTCTTGAGTGGTGGGAAATTAATAAAATAGTAACATTATAGTGGAGCCTAATTAGATGATAATGATAACGAAGGTTAACCAGTCAATACTCATTACAAAGGGTGGGAAGTATCCATCAAATTAATATCAACAATACATTGCTTCTATGTTTGGCCTAGCTTAATATAATCTCACACCTAATCCTTCAATCCAAATTCAAATTTATCAACATATCCATGAAGAAGATTCACTTTTCCTAACTTAACAAAGACATGGTGGGTTGGTACAAATTGAGGAAAAATTGCATGACGTCATAGATTGCCATGACAATGGCTCAATTATTGATCAATAATTAAGTTCCGTTGACAATGCATTCTTTGTGAATTATGATAAGTAAAATACTATACCATACCGATAATTATCGACCAAATGTCAGGTTACAACCCTGGCATTGAACAAAAGATAATTAAAATTTTTATTTTTTATTTTTTAAAAATTTAAAACGGTACCAATCTTAAACAGTAGTACACAGATATGATGTTCCATACAAAATCATGTATTGGTACAGTGTTTAGAACTATGCTATGTACGTAAGCATATCGTGGACAGTCAACTCTACGCTATTCAGTTAATCTTATTTAGGGAGGCTGGAATTTATTAATTATAGATGAAGTGAATAAAATTCTGGTGAGATGATTATCGAAAGAAATGTGTTGAATTTAGCTGGCAGGATCACGTTAATATTACAATTGTGCCAAAAGAATTGCATAATAGTGTAAGAAACAATACTTCTTTCGGAATTGGTAAAATTTATATAAAATAATCAAGTAATGTAACCGGAACAAATGAATACGCTTGTTCATACTACTACTCAAATACAATGATCAAAAATCTAAATCCAAATTAAATACTCCAAAAATACCACTGAAATAATTAAGAGATCAACAAAGAAAGCCACACCAACGTTCTTGGCAATATTTTTTTTGGGTCCTACTTTCCTTAACTAAATAAATTATAAGCCTATATTGTTCGATCACTGAAAAAAAAAAAAAAAAAGGGTTTCTATATAACTATATATTGAGGTGAAATGCTAAGTGATTAAGTGGCTCTATTTGTATACGTACACCAAAAATCTACAATACCTTGGAAGAAAATATTACTTTTTCATACAGAAGAATTTTATTAGAGAATCTTGTTCTTTTTCGAGATAAGGAGTAGCTGTAAACTGTAAAAAATAATAATAATAATAATTATAAGAAGATGTGAAGATAGTTATAAGGTATTTCTAAAACAACTGTAAAGAACTATAAAAAGTTGCAAGGGACAACAAACTTATCGCTGGCTATTACAAGAACTATAAAAAGTTGTAAGACTATTTTATTATAAAATTATATTGGATTACACTTCAAAACGTGGAAACTTGGGATCAAATGATAGTTAAAAGCTAACTAATAAGATTCAATGAGTGAGACAATTCGTATAAGTAATAAGCTAGAACAAAACTCAATTATTCTTTTCGCCTTCATTGATCACCAACCCTAAATTCCACCATTTCGGTTCTCCTGCAACGGCGTGTGCATTCACAGGAATCAGATGTGTAACATCGAGTGCCAAAGAGTCGCTCATAATGCTTTGATTCACATAGCTTCTGACAGGCTGCCTCGGAGCACAAGCCTAAGTCTGGCAGTTCAAACACCTCTTGGCACATCCCAGCTTGCCCTTTAACACCTGTTCGTGTATTTTTTTATCGGGGAAAAAATGAATAATAAATAATTAAATACATAAAAGGACATTTGATATAATTTCAGCATTGTCTTGCAGTTCAAAGCTTATTATCTAACAAGTACGAGGAAATTATCTATCCATATTAGAAGAAAGAGAAAGAGAAAGAGAAAGAGAGCATAGATACAGACCTGTGGAGAAGGACACCAAGAGAAGAAGGAACAAGGTGATGCCAAAAACCTTGGTCATTTTTGCTCCGGTTGGTGAAAGCGAAATTTTATTTGTTATGAAAATGTGTCTGTTTTGGAATAAGGAAGGAATATTGCTTATATAATCATTGATCCATTTTAAGGGAAGGATCGGAGGATCTAAATTGTTTGTTTTTTTTTTGATGGAATCTAAATTGTTAAGAATACTTGCATTCATTATATTAGTGTGATATAACTTAGATATCACAAGGATATTATTATGCTTGTAATATAGTATTTGTTAACTTTTATATTTTTTAATCAAATTTATTCCATTTTATTATATACGAACTAATTTTTACATATCCTGTGTACAATCTTCATTGATTTAGTTATCAAAAATTAGATTTTAATTGCTATTCTCCTTTATTCGGACATGTTTGGTTAGAGCCCAGAGATACAGTCTTAATTGATTTAGTTATCTAAAATTAGATTTTAATCGCTATTTTCCTTTAGTTATCTAACGTTAGAGCCTACAGAGATTGTTTTAAAATTATAAGCAGCTGCATGGTTAAGAAAAATTAAATCATAAAATAAGAGTGGTTTTTCAGAAATCGAACGGATTCGGTCTTATGCATACGCGAGGAGCATGTGTTGAATCGCTGATTATGTTATGGACAAAGTCTTACTCACGATAGCTTAGTCGAACTGGCATAATCCTCCCTTGTGGGCTCCATATCAAGAAATTATATATTTTGCTAAAGAAAGTCATTCGTGTAATTTGAAATGATATCCATAATTTAATCCCCTAAATTAATTTGTTTAAAGAATCTATAATTTGAGACATTACTAATGATTTTATTCTACGCTATGAAAAGTAGAAAATAAAGTAAAAGGTGACTATAAAGTATGAACTATATAAAAAATATAACTATCTTCAGTCGTTGCACATCTAGGACCATTAATACAAATAAACATCTCGTTCTATATAGATTATTTCTCTATAAATAATGCTTCCGAAAATTCTAAGCCTAATCTAATCTTATTAAAAAAAAACCACGTACTATTAAAGTTTTAATTCACCAAACAACAACTGATAACAATTATCTCAATTTACTTTTGATAGGGATTGGTAGAGGATAACAATTGTAGTGCTTCTAATACGAAATTAACTTCATTCATTTAAAAGCAAAAATTAAGATATGAAAATAACTTTTCGCTGAAAATTTGCTTCCCATCTCTTTTTGTCAAATACTGATAAATTGGAAATGAATTTTTGGGAATATAATTCATCCAACCCTAGCCAAACACACCCTTAGATTTCATATGAAACCAAACACTCAAACAGGAGGTCCTACCGTCCTACCGCCCCCCCCCCCCCCCCTCTCTCTAAAATAGGGTGCATGTTGTTGGGAGAATGGAAAGAATTTGCAATATATCCTCATAAGGTAAAAAGCTGGAGTATCAAACGATCAATTTCAAAACATGCCTTTGAATGTAGGTGCCAAAGTCAAGGTCCATGTCAAAGGAAACTAAAGACCATATTTAATAATCTTGAAGGGTGTAGTATTGAAAATTAACTCAATTCTATATTTAATAATCTAAAAGGTTATAGTGTTGAGCTACTTGTAGCCGCTTAGCATTTGCTACCTTGCTTCACCCTCTCCACTCCGGTTCGAATCTTTAGGGGTTGGACTAGGGGGAGAAAATACGCGTTAAAAATTATGTTGACATTTTCTTGTGCAACTGACTAAACATCAGAACAAAAATTGTAAGCGTAAAATAACTCAAAATTTCTTTAATTCGAAGGATGGAACACCAGCGCTTAATTGTGCGAATTCTCATATGATATCTAGTTGTTGAATTAAAATTTCAATATCTCTCCCTTAAATCACGAAATAGTATCATATAGCTCTTGACATTATGGTCAATAACTTTGTTATTACGAGCAAAAGCAAACCACAAAATCTGAACTAAAATTTTGCCAGGCCCGTGAGCTAAGCAAGACTTTATTTAAAGATTTTATAGATTATGCAAAATCTAAGATGATTATCGAACTCTATTGATTCATAATTATTTTTTGGGTTTGTTAAGGATTTATCCTCATTAATTTGCATGTAAAAAGGAATTCTTATTACAAGCAAAAGCAAACCACAAAATCTTTATTAATTTCATGAACATTTTCAAAATGCCTTATGTTTAGTTATTAATTTCCCAATATAAATATTTTGTTGGTTGTATTCAAACCAAAAAAAAAAAAAAATTGCATAGTTGACTTGTGACTGATTACAAGAATAATGATGAAAAATATTATTCTTTCTGATTTGATAAATCCAGTAAGCAATAAAACAGTGTGTTAAATGATACCGATGCTTAAGGTCCACTGACCGATATGTAGTGACATTCTTTTACTCACTATGATCAGCATATTTGATGGGAAATTATAGATTGGGTTAGCTAAGTTAAGTAGCTAACAAGAATCATTTTTTTCAATTATTTTCGCCAAGAGGCAACAAGAGTGGAAATAAGACTCTACAGAACTACATCAACAGAACAAAAACACCGCACCTAACTTAAAAATAACTGCAATAAAAAACTCAATCTCCAAAAACTAGCTAAACTAGGCACCATCCCTGGCTATGTTAAGTAGCTAACAAGAATCGTATTTGCACACAAAAAGATCAAAGGTAACACAGTAAGATTCCAAAGTTTTTTGTGGGTATCAATTAATTCAACTGGTAAAGTATTTGAAAATTATTACCATAGACTTATATTCAAATCATATCTACATCGACCTTTGTACCTCACGTGCACCCCCCAAAAAAAAACAAATAATAAGACCCAAAAAGCTTTCTGTATTTCTTCGATTCGCATAATGTCAGACACCCAAACCCTGAGCAGGTGCCTCCTTCAGGTACTTGCACCAGTTCTACACACCTCTTTGCTTCTCCAATCATGACTGATCGTCCATTTACATTGTCAAACTTATTAAACTATTAATCAAATAAATATAGACAAAAACACTATACAACATAATTTTAAATACTGTACCATATCGATAGGTATCGACCAAATGTTAGGTCTACCAACCGGGTACCGGGTAAAAGAAAATTAAACTTGTAAATTTTATATTTTATATTTTTAAAAATTTAAAACGATACCGATCACATCAGAAACAGTGGTACACATGACCATACAAAATCAACATAATGATTGGTATAGTATTTCGGACTATGCTGTGTATGTAAGCATATCACACAAGCACTCAAGTTTATACTATTTAGTTTATCTTTTTTTTTGGAACACCAAAAGGAGGGGATTATATTAGGGAAGCATCAACAAAATTACACGTCTTTTGTCGCTAATTCTATAATAGAATCAGGTATCTCATACTCCCAAATCCTCTCCATAAGATTTATCGGTTGGAAATGGATAATCGCATGAGCGACTGAGTTACCTTCCCTTCTAACAAAAGCCCAAGAAATAAACTCAAAACTAGTAGAAACTAGAAGAATATCAGAAATAAAAAAACCTATAGCTGAACTAGGCTTCTCCTTGGCTTTAAGCCTGTCGATAAGAGAGATACAATCACCCTCCACCACCAACCTTGTGAACCCATGCAGAACCGCCTTCCTTAGGGCGAAAAGACATTCCCTTGCCTCCTCGAGCTCAGCTCCCTGGAAGCCCTGGTCTTGCTTCACCCCTGCCAGAACGATGTCCCCAAGATGATCACGAATAACAAACTCCCATCCTCTCTCCTCATCCCCAGCCCTACCAGCATCAAAATTCAATTTGAAGACCCCAGCACTCGGTGGAACCCCTCTAGGACCGCCACCATTAGCAACGGCATCGGACGAACTTCTTAGCTCACAGTAGCTGCTGATAAAAACTCATTGCTCGAGCTGCCAGAACAAATCTATTACGGGCATTCCAACATTCCCACATAACCGCTACAAATTCCCCTAGCTTATCCAACTCAAGAGAGGTCGATGCATGCTCCAAGTAGTCCAAAGCCGTCGTAAAGCCCCCCTCCAGAGACTTTCACCAAAGTCACTCCCTGTCCAGATATCCAATGCCAGAGGACCCGAAAAAAGAACATGGATATCCGATTCTTCAAGCGCATCGCATATTTCACACTTCATACCAAGACTAGGAATTCTTTTAGCAAGATTCACCTTGGTGGCCAGTGCCTGCATACCCCCCGTCCAGCTGAAGAGTTTGATTCGAGGTGGAACTTAAAGCCCCCATACAGTTTTTCACTTTTCCATATCTTGTAGCAACCCCCGCTTCTCGACGGGCGCTCCAAACTTTTCAGAGATCTTACCACATGATAAGCGGACTTTACAGTAAACTCACCTTTAGAGTCGAAATGTCATATAAGCTTATCATTTGGCCATGACTCACAATGAGGGATCTGGAGGATGTAATCAACATCACAAGTAAGAAACCATTCACGTACCATTTCTTCTCGCCACCCCCCATTTTCCTTATCAATGAGTTGGGCCACAGTAGCATAAATATCCACATGATTATTAGGCTGACTAGGCCGAAAAGAAAAGGGCCTCAGAATCCAGCGTGAAGTCCACACCCCAATACTTTCACCACTGCCCACCAGCCACCTTGCTCCTTTGGCAACAATCTCATGCACTCCCCAAATGCTACGCCAAGTAAAGCTGGGTTTGAAGCCTAAATCTGCCTGTAGCACATCACCATGTGAGTAATACTGAGCCCTCAGCAGTCTTGCCACCAAAGAGCGATCGTCCCTCACCAAACGCCAAAGCTGCTTAGCGAGTAATGCATCGCTAGAAGCCGCAAAGTCACAGAAGGCTAGACCACCATCCTCCTTCTTATCACATAAGCGAGAACTTCTGACCCAATGAATCTTCCGACTTCTAGGATCATTACCCCACCAGAATCGATTAATAATGGACTGAAGAGACTTGCAAAAGTCCTTGGGAAATTTAAAGATACTCATAGCGTAGGTTGGGATAGCTTGGGCAACAACCTTTATGAGCACTTCCCGACCCGCCCAGGACACAAGTTTATCCATCTAGCTTGACAGTCGCTTACTAATCCGATCCTTAATAGGGAGCAAAGCTGTTGACCCTATCCTTATGTAATGTAAGGTTTTGATGATAACAAACACAAATGTAATATATGCTTGAGTGTGTTGTTCAAACAGATTCCAAATGTTGTTTGAAATACTTTGAAATTGCTTGGTTAACTATGCTTAAGAACAAGTCTTAAGAACAGGTTCTCAACATCAGTTGATTCAGGAATCCAGAATAGCCTGGGAATCAGTTCTGCAAGGTGTTTGGAGCAGCAAGTTATTTTTCTACAAGGTGTCCGATTGATTCAACAAGAGTCTTGGTTTATTATGGGTTTTATTTTCTTAGATTCTTGTTAATATGCCAATTAGAAAGTCTTGATTTAACACTTACTTGAAATGGTTTTGCTTTTTGAAAATATCTCAGAACACTATCTTAGAACAATTCTGGGAACAAGGTGTTCAGGATATTCTCAAGCCAAACTGCAAAAACATTTTTCACGAATTCTTCTTTGATTTTTGGCTAACGTCTCTGAGATTTTTGAGCAAGATTTTCTATTGATTATTTAGTCCAAAGAGACTATTTTTGGCTATGAGAAACTTGGGGAGAATTGCAAGTTTATTTTTAGAGTGCTTTCTCCAAGTAATAAAATCTCTATTTTTAGAAAATGGCTGAATTTGTGGAGAAAATCATGGGATGATTTACTGAGTTTTTGTGGCTGAAAATAACCGTGTAGCTCAAGTAGTTAGTGGGAATTTTCAATTCACACTTTCCACTCCTTGTGGCCCAAGCTTTTTCTTTTTAGAAAATATTTGTGATTATTCCACTTGGTTTTCTATTTAAGCAAGACTCCACACTCATTTTCTTTATCGGTTTTCACAGCAATATTCAGAGTTTAAGAGCCATATTTTTCAGAAAGAAAACCGACCCAAGTGTGTGCAAGATTGAGCTTTCAAAGTTGGCATACTAGGAGCATACTTGTACCTTACACTAGCTTATTTGAGAAGCACAAAAGTAAGGTGTCCATCTTATTTTCTCTCTTTCAAAAGTGAGTTGAATGTGTCCAAATCAAGGGGATTTTGGACGTGGGGTAACCGGTCTTAGGGAAGACGGTTACGTGTGTGTTACAAGTTGTAACGGTGTGAGTTACATTGTAACGTGTTTAGCCCGAATAGTGAAGTGGTTGAAAATCTTACAGAGGTAGGTCGTTGTTTTTCACCTCAGTTGGGTTAGAGGTGTTTCCACGTAAAAATCCTGTGTTCACCTTCTCTTCTACTTATTTCCGCTGCATTTTCGTTTTTTGGGCGTGTTACAAACAGCCTGTCCAAACAGGACCTAAGCCTGTTCCCAGAAAGCTGCGAAAATTTAGCAACACAATTTACCCCCTTCTTGTGTTTGTGTACTCTCATTTCTATCAAGTGGTATCAGAGCAGGTTCTCATTAGAAAGATTAACATCTTGAGAGATCCTAAACATGAGTACACCACATGGCATGCTTGAGGGGCAATTCATAACTCGACCACCATACTTTAATGGTCAACATTATAGTTGGTGGAAGAATAGAATGGAAAACTACATTCAAGCTGAGGACTACGAGTTATGGATGCTTATCAAGAGTGGACCACTCATTCCCACAAAAGTGATCAAAGATGGAAGCAAAGTTCACAAAAAGCCTGAAGAGTTCAATGTCGAAGACTTCAAGATGATGGAGAAAAATGCCAAAGCCAAAAAACTCTTGTATTTTGGTCTTGGACTGGATGAGTACACTCGCATTTCTAAGTGCGAGTCAGCCAAGGACATATGGGACGCCCTTCAAGTAGCTCATGAAGGCACAAATCAAGTAAAGCAATCACGCATTGAGCTACTTATGAGAAAATACGAATTGTTTGAAATGGATGGTCGTGAAACGGTGATGGATATGTATACCCGTTTCACCCATATAACAAATGAGTTAAAGTCATTAGGAAAGTCCTTCACCACTGAAGAGCTGGTGAGAAAGATCCTAAGGTTTTCATCTCATTTTTGGGAAGCCAAAATCATAGCCATTCAAGAGGCCAAGGACTTGAAAAAGATTACCTTGGATGAGCTTATTGGCAATCTCCAAACCTATGAGCTTAGGAGGAATTCTCAACAAAAAGAGGAGACCAAGAAGGACCGAGGAATTGCTCTAAAAGACATGGAGGAGGATAGCTCGGATCTTGATGATGAAGAAATGGCTATGATCACCCGAAATTTCAAGAAGTTTTTCAAGAAGGCCAAGGAAAATGCTAAGAAGAAAAACTTCAGCAAGTCGAGGAACAATGATAGGGAACAGTTTTTAGGTTATTTCAAATGTGGTAAGCTTGATCACATTATGAAAAACCGCCCTTTGCTGAAAGAGGAATGAGAGCCTGAACAGTCCAAGAAACAGGGCAGAAAACAGGTTGGAAATAGTTCAGCCAGGCGTTTCTCAAGGGCAATGCTTGCAGCTTGGGGTGATTCGACCGAGGACGAGGAAGGGACTGAAGAAGAAGATGCTGCTGTAGCTCTTATGGCCAGAAGTGACTCTGACTCAGATGATGAGCCTCTGGACAGCTTAGCTCAACTTAAGGATAAGGTACGTGGTCTAAATAAAGCAAAACTTGAAGAGTTATTATTCACTTTGATGGATGAGTGTGATGCTATTAATTCTGAAAATTGCATGTTAAAGGATGCATGTTCTGAGTTAAAAAAGGATATTAGAGAATTAGAGCATGAAAACAAAATCCTTAAAAGTGAAAAAATTGAAATTGATATGAAGAACATTATTTTGCATGAAGACCTCAATGAGTCCAAAGAGACTTTGAGTATGAAAGAAGAAGCTTTTGCTACTGACTTCACTAAGCTTGAAAATGAGTCTCTTGAACTGAAACGGAAGGTTGAATCCCTGCTTATTGAGAACAATAAATTGCTTGAAAAATTAAAACAAGTAGAATCAGACCTTGCTGCAAACAGACGCTGAAACAGGTCCTCACAGGCGCTGAATTGGCTGAACACTCACTTTAACCGAGGCAAAAGAGGATTAGGCTTTGTGACTAAGCGCACCGTTTATCCTGTTAATAGAAAATATGTGGGATCACCTAAAAATATTGTTTGTTTTTATTGTAGTAAAATGGGGCATTATCGGTATGCTTCTCCTATAAGAAGGTATGCCATGGAAAGCAACTTGATTTATGTGAAGCAAATTTGGGTTAGAAAAGATGAGCTTCACATGTCTAAGGGAATAGGACCCAAGTGGATCTGGGTTCCCAAAACTAACCCCTAATTTGTTTTGCAGGCTAAAGTGAGAGGGAACAATCCGGCAAATAACCCAGCAAACAGCCCAGGGAACAACCCAGGGAACAACCTAGGAAACAGCCTAGGGAACAACCCAGGAAACAGCCAGCTGTGGTATGTTGATAGCGGATGTTCAAGGCATATGACTGGTGAGAAATCCAACTTCTTCTCACTTACAGCCTCAGAAGGAGGGAGTGTGGCATTTGGTAACGACAAGTCCGGGACAATTGTCAGAATAGGTAAGATAGGTGAGTCACTCTTCCATTCTATTGACAATGTATATCTTGTAGATGGTTTGAAACATAATTTACTTAGTGTGTCCTAACTGTGTGATAAAGACAACCTAGTAGTGTTTTCTCCAACACGTTGCTTGGTTGTTAATATGAACACAGGAGATGTTGTGTTGAGGGGGAAGCGACACAAAAATGTTTATAAAGTGTGTATTTCTTCTCTTCCCTAAAATAATCTGACTTGTTTAAGTGCCTTGAATGATGATGTAATGCTTTGGCACAAGAGATTAGGTCATGCAAGTCTCTCACTTTTAAACAAATTAGTTTCTAAAGACCTAGTAATCGACTTGCCTTCCATCAAATACAATGATGGCAAGGTATGTGACACTTGTGCTAGGGGGAATAAGTCAGAAATTCTTTTAAATTAAAAAATTGTGTTAGCACTACCCGACCTCTCGAAATGTTACATGTCGATTTGTGTGGTCCTATGAGGATCATGAGTAGAGGTGGGAAGAGGTATGTGCTTGTTGTAGTGGATGATTACTCTCGTTTCACTTGGACCCTATTTTTGGCTTCTAAAGATAAAACTTTTGAAAAATTTCTTGCATTCATTAAAAAGACTGAAAAGAGAGTAGGACACTCATTAGTATGTCTAAGGTCTGATCATGGTACAGAATTTGAAAATTCGAGTTTTATTAACTATTGTAATGAGCATGGTGTTGATCATAATTTTTCAGCTCCAAGAACACCCCAGCAGAACGGGATGGCAGAGCGTAAAAATCGAACTCTAGAAGACATGACTAGAACAATGCTTATTGCTAGTGGTCTTGCTAGAAACTTTTGGGCAGAAGGTTTGAACACATCATGTTACATTATCAATAGATGCATGATTAGACCTATTCTTAACAAAACACCTTATGAACTTTTCAAGGGTAGAAAACCCAATATTATGCATTTGAGAGTATTTAGCTGTAAATGTTATGTGCATAATAATGGGAAGAATGCCTTGAGAAAGTTTGATCCAAGGAGTGATGAGGCAATCTTTCTTGGGTACTCTTCATACAGTAAGGCTTACAAAGTATTCAATAAGCGAACCTTGTGTGTTGAGGAGAGTGTACATGTGCTTTTTGATAAAACTAACTCTCTAGTTGAGATTGATGCACGGGATGATGATTTCGAACTGGGCCTTGCTAAGAAAAATTTGTTGCTCACACATGAAGAAGGTAAGTATCCCGAGGATAGATCAGGGCCTGGAGCTGTTTCCTTGGAAGATGGGCAAGGTCTGAACCAAATAGGGGGAAGTATTGTTGAACCTAGTTTGAAACAAAACCAGCCTAATACTTCAAAAACAGGCTCCAGAACAGGCTTGGGAATAGGCTTCATATCAGGCTCAAGAGCAAGCTTCGAAACAGTTTCTGAACCTGTTTCACCAAGTATCCAAGCAAGAGTAGAAAGCGTGTCTGTGGATCCGCTTACTCCACGACCATGGAAGCACTAAAGTTCACACCCTCTTGATCAAATTTTGTCTGACCTTAATACAGGAGTACAAACTAGATTCAAGCTCAAAAATTTCTGTGCTTTCTATGCTTTTCTCTCTAACATTGAGCCTAAAAATGTTAATAAAGCTCTTGCAGATTCAGATTGGGTTACAGCAATGCAAGAGGAGCTTCATCAGTTTGAAAGGAACAAGGTGTGGTATCTTGTACCTCAGCCGGAAGACAGATCAATTATTGGCATCAAATGGGTGTTCCGAAACAAAATTGATGAGTTCAGAACAGTCACTAGGAACAAGGTCGGGCTGGTGGTTCAAGGCTACAACCAAAAAGAAGGCATTGATTATGAAGAAACATTTTGCACCTGCTGCAAGGATTGAGGCCATTCGAATCTTGATAGCTTTTGCAGCCCACATGGAGATCAAAGTATATCAGATGGATGTCAAAAATGCATTCCTCAACGGATACCTTAAAGAGGAGGTGTATGTAATGCAACTCCCTGATTTTGAAAGTAAGGAATTTCCTAATCATGTTGTTAAACTTGACAAAGCACTTTATGGTTTAAAACAAGCTCCTAGAGCTTGGTATGAATGCTGGTCAAACTTTTTATTGGAAAATACTTTTAGAAAAGGCAAGGTAGATAATACCTTGTTTCTAAAGTCTAAGGGGGAACATTTACTGATTATCCAAGTATATGTCGATGACATTATATTTGGTGCAACTCATAATGATTTGTGCAATGAATTTTCAAAAATGATGAGGAGTGAGTTTGAAATGAGCATGATGGGTGAGCTTAATTTTTTCTTAGGCTTGCAAATCAAGCAAACTTTAAACGGCACCATGATCCATCAACAAAAATATGTCAAGGAGTTACTTAAGTGATTTGGGATGGAATCGGCCAAGCCCATTGATACTCCCATCTCTCCTTCAACCAGATTGGTAATGGATGATGGGAGTCCCTCATTTGAGGAGAAATCCTATAGGGGCATGATAGGGTCGCTTCTTTACCTAACTGCTAGTAGACCTAACATTGTTTTCAGTGTTGGTTTGTGTGTCCGTTTTCAGTCTAAGCCTAAAGAATCACATTTAAAGGTTGTTAAACGGATTTTTAGATATTTAAAACATACACCTGATTTGGCTTTATGGTATCCTAGAGGATGCAACTTTGACCTTGTTGGATATGCTGATGCTGACTATGCAGGTTTCTTGGTTGATAGAAAAAGCACCTCAGGTATGGCTCATTTTCTTGGACCTTATTTGGTATCTTGGGTAACCAAGAAACAACACTCTGTTGCCATGTCCACAGCAGAAGCTGAATATGTTGCAGCTGCTTCTTGTTGTGCTCAATTGCTGTCGATAAGGCAATAACTCAAAGACTTTTTTGTTGACACGGGATGCATTCCTATTTTTTGTGACAATACAAGTGCTATTAATATCTCCAAGAACCCATGTCAACATAAAAGGACTAAATATATTGACATTTGTCATTATTTTTGAAGAGATAATGTTGAAAAAGGATTAATTTCAATGAATTTTTGTGCTACTAATAAACAAATTGTTGATATTTTCACCAAGGCACTAAGTAGAGAACAATTTGAGAAGAATAGACTTGAATTGGGTTTAATTAAAACAACTTGATCATTTTATTAACCCCCAATGCTTGGTTAGTTAAAAGATTTTTTCAGGTCAAGCTTGTTAAAATTATTAGTTGCAGTCAAACTTGGTGCTATATTTAGCACATGTGTGGAATACAGCTTGTTGACACTCGTTGAGGTCTGATGATATTACCCTTATTGTCCTTTGTTACCGAATAATTGACTTTAAGAACAAGCGCCACGAACAGGTATGGCCATTGTTTGTTATACGTGTGCAATTCAGGTAGTTAATTCAGTTGTTGAGAATTCTAAATCCTTCACTCTTCTCAAGGCATGCGCGGCTGGGAGTCTTTATTTTATTTTTTTTGGGTGCAAAAACGGCCGACTCCACAGCTCCGGTGTCTGCTCACATTACTCTGCTTCTCTGTCTCCCGAAATCTCTCTCCTGAAAATATCTCCCCCGAAACTCTTTCCCGAAAACTCTCTTCTTCTCAAACCCTAAAATCCTAAAACCCTAAAACTCTCAAACCTCAGCTCCCTGCTTCAATGGCGACTTCCGGCAAGCTCACCATCGGCAAACGTAGCTCAATCACCGCCCCAGCTCCGGCTTCGAAGCGGTCACACATGGCGTCTCCGTCGGCTGCAGCGTCACTGCACGTGTCAGCCGTCACTGCTCCGGTACTTTTTGGAGGTATGAGGTTCGAATTTTTGCCTCCTTTGCCAATTATCTCGAAACCTTTTGGGTTTTTGACTTGTGTGAACTTGAGCTCTGTGGGTTTGGGTTTGGCTGATGTACCACCCGAATTTAGGTGGGATTTGGAGTTGTTTGAACCTATTCTTGAACCACCTGGGGTTAAAAGTGCCGCTGGACCGAGTGAGGTCCAAACCGAGGTTGTTGATGTTGTTGATGTGGATGATGACTCGTCTCTGTCTGAGGGAGACTCAAATAATGTGCATATCACCGAGTGTGAAATTATGCTGGCAGAAACAAGGTCGGAACTTGTTTCTAACTTTAGTGAACCGCAACCTGAGCCCAGTCCTGTTTTTGAAGAGATGTTGGATGATTTTGCGGAGAAGGTTGCTGATATTGATGTAGATTTGGTTGAGGGGCCTGAGACCCCTGTTGAAAATGTTCAAACAACACCGGTGCAAACACCCTAAACCGTGAGGGTCAAAAGAAGAAAAGAATTAAGGTGCCTGCGGGACGAACAAATCTCCCGCTTGTTCGACAGTTTAAGGGCGTGCAAGCTAAAGAGGCTAAGCAAGCTAAAGCCTCCTCTTCGCCCTCTCAATCCAGATCTGCTAAACCTAAACCTACTTCTAAACCCTCCAGAAAGTCTTACAGATTAGCCTCTCAAAGCACCTCTTGACCTTCTAAACCAGCTGGTTCCTCCAAACAGGAGCCTCCCCTGGTTCAGGAGATTGTTTGCTCACCAGAGAGCTCACCTGTTTGAGAAATTAGGAAAGCCCCTGCTAAACAGGGCTCTCCCCAGGTCTCTCCTGCCGAGTCACCTGCCAAGAACAAAGGCAAAGCTCCAGCCGAACCTAACTCTGAGCAGACCCCACCAACCCAGCAAATACCCTCCAAGAAGACTGTTCCTAAGAGGAAGATTTCTCCCAAACAGATCCCCAAATAGGGCCCTACTGAGGATTTACCTGAAGACCCCAGCTCCAAAAAGGCAAAGAAGGCAACACCCACCACTTCAAAATTGGCCCAATTTCTTCAGAGAAGTGTGGTGCGGGGCAAAATTATGACGGTGACATACTTTCAGAAACAGGGTCTAGAAGTGTTCCTGGATAAGCTTAGGGCCCAGGGGTGGCTGGAACTATTTGCAAACACCCAACTAGGGTGTTCTGTCCCAGATTTGGTCGAATTTTATGCGAATTACAATGTCACCAATGCTGTGGTGACAAGTGAAGTTAATGGAAAGCAACTGAAATTCAATGCCAAAGATCTGGGTGTAATTTTGGGTGTTCCTGCTGAAGGTTTTGATGTGTATGTCCGGGAGGACAAGACCGTGCTTGGGACAGCACGGCTGCTGCAATTAACTCAAACACTGAGCCAACAAACAAGGTTGAAAGCCCCCCAGTCCATCAAGAAAGGTGACATGACTTCTCTTCATCAATTGCTCTTTTGGTTCATTATTAAGAATATCATCCCTAGAGGTCAAGGTCGCAATCTTGCGGATGCTATGGATCAATGTTTTATTGACCTTATGGATAGAGGAGAGCAAATTAACCTCCCAGCAATCATCATTCACTATATCTCCAGGATTGCAAACACCTCAAGAGAACATGATCTGGGATATGGTTTCTTACTGACTCTTGTGTTTGAGCACTTTGGGATTTCTCTGCAGAAAAAAGTGGGGGTGCAGATGATTGATGCAATAGGGAGTAGCACTCTAATGGGGTGTGGGTTTAAATTAGTCAGAGGAGACCAAGCAGCTTCGGAACAGGGGCCTCGAACACCCTTTCCCCCTGTTTCTGGTTCTTCCTCTAGTGAGCCTTCTGTTGATGCCTTGCTACTGAATCAATCCCGGTTGAAGACCGAGCTTGCTGAGGTTCAAGCTACTTTTGCTGAGGAAAAGGCTCTCAATGCCAAGCGCCATGAGGATCTCATGTCGATTCTTTCAACTCTCTCAGCCAAATTCTCTTCTCCTCCTCCGTGGAACAGCTCTACCCCCTGATTCGTTCCCTGTTCTGTCTTCCCTTCTTTCTCACTTTTCTGCCTGTTCTCAACACTGTTCTGAACTGCTTGTTTTTGCATATTATGATAAATTGTGGTTATCCTAATCTTGGTTGGCTATGCCTTGCTTGTTTTCTTAAAGTTAATTGTTTGTGCATGACTTGGATGACCAATATCATTAACGTACCATATACTTGAGTGTATCGCAGATTGTTTTTCCTCCATTACCTAAGTGGTGGTGATTGCAAATACCCTATTTTACCTTGTTTGCAATATTTTTTTTCGATGATGCCAAAAGGGGGAAGATAGGGATGACCATGTTTGTTTTATTTTGACTTGGGTTGAGTTGACTTTCTTAGATTGCCATGTTTGTTTTATTTTGACTTGGGTTGAGTTGACTTTCTTAAATTTTTCGTTGCTTTTGTTTGTGTTGAACGGTAAATTTACCCATTTTACGTGCCTCTTTCACGTACTTTTTGCTCGTATAATAACCTAATTCTTAGGATTTTTACTTGTTTTATTTATTTTTTGTAGGAAATAACTTCAAATCAAGCAAACGTCGCGAAAAGGGACGAAGACGAGACAAAACAAAGAAAAACAGCGAAAACCGACAAAAACCGGCAAAACCGGACAAAACCGGGGGGGCGACACCGCGCCACCAGTGAAGTGGCACAGTTAGGCCGTGCCACATGGCACGACCGTGCCGTCCCCCCCAGTTTCGTCTTGTTCGCGATTTCTATTTAAGTCTGTTCGGGCGTCTGTTTGTGGGGGTCGCTCGGTGGTTCTTCGAGGCGATTTTTAGGGTAGTTTAGTTGAGGTTTTAGCGAATAAAAACTCCATTGAGGAAGATTAGTTTAGGATTGAAGATTGTATTCTTGGATTCAACATTTGGGTTTCAAGTTCCTTCATCAATTCAAGACTAAGTTTTCTCCTCTTTTATCTCTCTAGTTTTTATGTTCTTGTTATGTATGTTTTGTTGGTTTCAATTCTTGTATTTGTTTTGTTTGATTTATATGTTTAATTTCATTGTTAATTTATGTTGTTTAGTTGTTTAAATTCGTTTTATTTCATTCCCTTCGTTTTGTTCTTCAAGTTTATGTTCTTGTTGGTTAGTTTAGGTCTTCATGCGTTTTTCATATTTTGTTGGTAGATTGTGTTGGTTTGGATTGTGATTAGCCTCTTGATGGCTAATTGATCTTGTACTAGGCCTAACCATACCCAATCTATGCCTAGAACTTAGAGTTTTCCTTCACGCCCGCCAAGTATTCGATGAAATGCTTGAGAGGGTTTTCATCCATATTTTTGGGCGATTGACTTATGCTGAGAAGTGAGGTCAATTTGTTAGTGTGGGAGAAGGAATGGCTGAGTTCGGGACACGAAAGTAGTATCCGAATCGAGTTAGGTCTGGGGTTGCTAGTTTTGTGGTCTAATTCGCCTAACCCCACGAAAGTAGGTGGTTATGCGAGTTAGACTAGCTCATGACCCTTGAGAGAAGGCTTGGGTGGTCTTTGATGGTGCAACCGACCATCTCTACTTCGTAGTGTGGTTTGGGTAGGTTAGGACTCGTCTTGGTTAGTTGGTTCATCCATTGGTAAAATCACAACTCCAAGTCGCTTGTTTCTATGTTTGTAGTATAGTTTAGTTCCCCGCTCCTTCTCCCTTCGATCCTGCCTAACTCGAGATGCTTTAGCTAGCCCTGGTAGTTGGAAACACAATTCCCTGCGGACGACACCCCACGTACTCAATGATACACCTTGCATTTGGGGTTTACAAATATTAAAACTCTGTTTTTCTAGCAACAGTTTGCTCTTGTGTGACTTGAATATTTGGCACTAACCGATTTTTGTTTTCTTATGAATTGTCAATATGGTCATTTGGTTTGTCATCATCAAAAAGGAGGAAATTGTTGACCCTATCCTTATGTAATGTAAGATTTTGATGATAACAAATACAAATGTAATATATGCTTGAGTGTGTTGTTCAAACAGATTCCAAATGTTGTTTGAAATACTTTGAAATTGCTTGGTTAACTATGCTTAAGAACAGGTCTTAAGAACAGGTTCTCAAGATCAGTTGATTCAGGAATCCAGAACAACTTGGGAATCAGTTCTGCAAGGTGTTTGGAGCAGCAAGTTGTTTTTCTACAAGATGTCCGGTTGATTCAACAAGAGTTTTAGTTTGTTATAGGTTTTATTTTCTTAGATTCTTATTAATATGCCAATTAAAAAGTCTTGATTTAACACTTACTTGAAATGGTTTTGCTTTTTGAAAATATTTCAGAACACTATCTCAGAACAGTTCTGGAAACAAGGTGTTCAGGATGTTCTCAAGCCAAACTGCAAAAACATTTTTCACGAAATCTTCTCTGATTTTTTGGCTAACGTCTCTGAGATTTTTGAGCAAGATTTTTTGCTGATTATTTAGTCCAAAGAGGCTATTTTTGGCTATGTGAAACTTGGGGAGAATTGCAAGTCTATTTTTAGAGTGCTTTATTCTCCAAGTAACAAAATCTCAATTTTTAGAAAATGGCTGAATTTGTGGAGAAAATCATAGGATGATTTACTGAGTTTTTATGGCTGAAAATAACCGTGTAGCTTAAGTAGTTAGTGGGAATTTTCAGTTCACACTTTCCACTCCTTGTGGCCCAAGCTTTTTCTTTTTAGAAAATATTTGTGATTATTCCACTTGCTTTTCAATTTAAGTAAGACTCCATACTCATTTTCTTTATCGGTTTTCACAGCAATATTCCAGAGTTTAAGAGCCATATTTTTCAGAAAGAAAACCGACCCAAGTGTGTGCAAGATTGAGCTTTCACAGTTGGCATACTAGGAGCATACGTGTACCTTACACTAGCTTATTTGAGAAGGACAAAAGTAAGGTGTCCATCTTATTTTCTCTCTTTCAAAAGTGAGTTGAGTGTGTCCAAATCAAGGGAATTTTGGACGTGGGGTAACCGGTCTTAGGGAAGACGGTTACGTGTGTGTTACAAGTTGTAACGGTGTGAGTTACATTGTAACGTGTTTAGCCCGAATAGTGAAGTGATTGAAAATCCTACAGAAGTAGGTCGTTGTTTTTCACCTCAGTTGGGCTAGAGGTGTTTCCATGTAAAAATCCTGTGTTCACCTTCTCTTCTACTTATTTCCGCTGCATTTCCGTTTTCTGGGCGTGTTACAAACAGCCTGTCCAAACAAGGTCTAAGCCTGTTCCCAGAAAACTACGAAAATTTGACAACACAATTCACCCCGCTTGTGTTTGTGTACTCTCATTTCTATCAAAAGCCTTCTTCTTAGAACGACCTACATATGTTGGAAGTCCCAAGTATTTATCCTGTGCTAGGACTTCTTTGATGTCAAGCTCCAGGAGTACTTCATCTCTACGTTGCTGCATCACACCCTTAGCAAAGACCACACTTGACTTATCAAGATTGACCCGTTGACCAGACGCTTCCTCATAGCGCCTCAAGATATCTTTGATAACATGGGCCTATTCTCTGTTAGCCTTACAAAAAAAATATGAAATCATCTGTAAAAAAACAAATGAGATATGCTGGGTGCATCATTGCAAATCAAATGGCCCTGAATGAAATCGTTCATTCTCAGCACATCTCAACAGCCCAATCAACCCCTCCGTGACAAAAAGAAAGTGATAAGGTGACAGGGGGTCTACCTGACGAAGGCCTCGTGAGGGTAAACCAAACCTTCAGGCGAACCGTTGATAATGAATGAGAAAGATGCAGACTCCACACAGCTCATCACCATTTCTGCCCAATCCACATTAAACCCCAATTTCACCATTATTCGACGCGAAAAACTCTACTCAACCCGATACTCATATCCAACTTCACTGCCATCGACCCATTTTGACAGTATTGATTTATCATGGAAAGGAACACTGCATAAGAAATCAAGATATTATCAGTAACGAGCCTACCTGGCGTGAACGTGCTTTGTGTCTCAGAAATGATAGCAGGAAGAAAAGTCTGGAGCCATTGTGAAATGACTTTCGTGACCAACTTGTAAACTACATTACAGAGGCTAATAGGTATGAAGTCAATCAGTCGAATAGGATTGTGAGTCTTTGGAATCAGCACAATATTAATATGATTCAACCCTGGAGGAATGCCCTTACCATGTAAAATGTCCAAGACAACCTTCACCACATCTGTACCCACCACATCCCAATAATGCTGAAAAAAAAAAAAAGGGTTTAAACCGTTCGGGCCAGAAGCCTTATTAGGATGCATTTGCTTTAGGGCTGCAAAAATCTCTCCAGTAGTGTATGGACTATTTAATGAAATATTTATGGCCTCAGTAACTTTGGGCTGCACACTCTCTAACACGTCCTCATACTTGATAGTGTAAGGCCTGTTTGATGACCAAGTTGACTAGTTATCTATTAACTTAGCTTATTAGTAGCAAATAATTGAAAATGATTGTCTCAAAAATGGTTTTTCATTCTATCGACCAGCAGAAAATCAAGTACAAAGAAAATTATTTTCACCCCTGCCACCAAACAATAGAAAATGTAAGTGGAAAATTATTTTTCTTGGAAAAATATTTTTCACGGAAAATGATTTTCTAGAAAAATGATTTTCCCCCCACCAAACACACCCTTAGGAGTTGGTATACAAAGCGATATGACAAATGCTCTCTAAATATAAGGAGAAAATGCCAACATTAAGAACAATAGTAGGAGAAACTATATTTTCTCTCTAAATTCGATCTTATGCTTCTTTGTATTTCTCTCCCTTAAAATGACACGTCCATTTCAATTCAAAACGTAACAATTTTTATAAAAAATTTTAACTAAAAAGGGAAACTTCTTTTCCTGCTATTTTCTTTATCTACAAACATAACATGTTATTTTATTTCAAAGCCAAAGATATGACTTTATTAATTTTAATAAAGAGGTCATCAGGAAGAGAAAGAAAATAACACCAACGATCTTTGCCACTTTTTTTTTTTTGGGTTTTTTTTTGAGTGCTACTTTGCCTAGCTTAATAATTAAGCGTGCATTGTTCGATCACTCCCAAACCAAAAAAAAAAAAAAAACCTTGCATATATTGAGGCGAAATGCTCATTAAATGATTAAGTGATTATTTATATGCATACACCCTTGAAGAAAATATTACAATTTTGGTATGAAAGGAGTTTATTAGAGGATCTAATGGATTTTTTTCAATCAAAGGGCCACGTATATTGTATTAATTGAGGAAATAATAGCGGTTTGATCTAGGTAATGATAGTGATCTATGTAAAATACTGATATAATTGAGGAAATAACAGGGGTTTGATCAATCAATGGGACACGTATATTGTATTAATTGGCAAGAATGGTTTAATTCTTTCAAAACTATAGCTCTTTTTTTTTTTTTTTGGTCTTCAAATAAAGCCCTATTATGGCTATAATTTTGCTAATTGTAGTCATTACTTAGAGTGATGGATAAGAAATACTTATATTCATTATGTAGAGAATTTTATGTAGTTAAATCTTGTAAATAAGATAACATTCTATTCAATTTAATTTAGATTACTCTAAAAGTTAAATTAAATAATAAATAATACTTCATAGATATTAGTTACTATTCAGATTGTCCTAAAAGACCATTAGCAAAGCCATTTTTTCTCTCTATAGTCTACTTATATAAATCAAGACAAAACCCCCAAAAAAAAAAATCAAATTAAACTAAGAGCACTAGATCTTATTCTTTTTCGAGAAATCTGTGAGGTAGTTACAAGATATTTGTAAAGTAGTTGCAACTTGTAAGCAGCCATAAAAAATTGTAAGTGATAAATTTACTGCTATCCATCGCAAACAGAGCCTTAATTTACATATTGCACTTCAAATCTTCAATGCATTCTAGAATTAGAGCGAGACAACAAGAAATCAAGCTAACTGATAAGATTCAATGAGACAATTCTTATAATTAATCAGAACAAAAGTCAATTATTCTTTTTGCTTGTATTGATCATCATCCCTAAATTCCAAACATTTAGGTTCTCTTACAACGGTGTGTGCATTCACAAGAATCAGATGTGTAACATCGAATGCCAAAGAGTCGCTCATAATGCTTTGATTCGCATAACTTCTGACAAGCTGCCTCCGAGCACAAGCCTAAGTCAGGCAGTTCGAACACATCTTGGCACATCCCAACTTGCCCTTCAATACCTATTCGTGTATTTTTTATTGGGAAAAAAACGAATAATAAATAAGTAAATGCATAATATAATTTCAACATTTTCTTGGAGTTCAAAATTTATTCTCTAACAAGTATGCTGAAATTATTCATCCATATTAGAAGAGAGAGAAAGCATAGATACAGACCTGTGGAGAAGGACGCCAACAGAAGAAGGAACAAGGTGATACCAAAAGCCTTTGTCATTTCTGCTTTGGATGGTGAGATCGAAATTTTGGTTGGTATGAAAATATGCAATGGTTTGTAGCAAAGGAATGTTGCTTATATACATCATCATTGATCCTTTTTAAGTGAAGGATCGGAGAATCTGAATTGTTATTTTTCCATTGAGAATACTTGCATTCATTAGTGTGATACTAATATATCACAAGGATATTATGTTTGTAACAGTATTTCTTAACTTTTATGTTTTTTGATCAAATTTATTCGCTTTTATCATATAACTAACTAATTTTTACATATTGTGTATACAATCTTCATTTATTTAGATATCTAAAATTAGATTTTAATTGCTATTTTTCCTTTAGGACATATTTGGTTGGATACAATCTTAATTGATTTAGTTATCAAAAATTAGATTTTTATTTTTACTTTCCTTTAGGACATGTTATGTTAGAGCCTAGAGAGACGACAAAGTCTATATCATACTTCTAAAAGTGCATACTCCACAAGTCAAATCACATGATGTATTAAAAATTATCGATATAATATAAATATGTGCTGGAAAAATATATATACAAGTGGGAATATTTACTCATAGGTGTATAATGTACATTACCTAATCAAGAGATTCAAGACATGCTCTTCACGTGTGTATAAGAACGAATTTGTTCGATTTCTAAAAAATCATATTTTATGAATTAATTTTTTATAGCTATGCTACTACTTATAATTTAAAAACAATGTATATCATAAGTCTAAGAGTATTTTGAAATGATTAAAATGGTACCTATCAGAAACAGTAGTGCACAAATATGTATGTAAGCATATCGTAGGCACTCAACTTTATGCTATTCAGTTAATCTTATTTAGCGAGGCTATTTATTACAGATGAAATGAATAAAATTATTTTGAGATGATTACTGAAAGAAATGTGTTGAATTTAGCTGGCATGATCGCGTTAATATTACAATTGTGCCAAAAGAATTGCATAAAATAATCAAGTAATGCAATCGGAACAAATAAGTGCACCTATTAACGCTACTACTCAAAAGGATCAAAAATCTAAATCCAAATTTAATACTGCAAAAATCCAGCACTAGGTAGGATATGGAAAGTCTAATATAATAGTCTTACTTCTAAATTGTAAAACTACATAAAAACTAATTATGGGTGTGTTCGGTAATAGAGGTTGAAGTAGAAATTAGTGGTTTGTAATAGTCAAAATGTTATGAACCACTACTTAAAGTGTTTAGTAAAGTAGTGAATGAGGTAGTGACTAGAGGTTTATGTAATGTTTTTCAAAAGCTAATGAAAGTAGCTTTTAAGAACCTCTATCTAGTGTTTGCATTGCAAATTACAAAATTCTTCTTTTTATTTACTAAAAACTTTTATTTATTGCGTCTTTTTTAGTCATTTTATATAAATCTGCTACTTCAACAGCTACCTTTACCAAACGCATTTATTTTAAATCGCTAGTTAAATCGTTAACCACTAACCACTAGTGGGTCACAGCTAATCGCTGGTAAAACCACTAACAGCTAGTAAAACAGCTAACCATTACTAAAACAGCTAATTTTACCGAACACGCCCTATGGTAGATTCTTAGATTTAAAATTCATAAACTACTGCTACTCAAACAAATCATTGTACATAGCAGTCAACATTATGCTATATATACACATAAAAGTTGAAAATTATAACATATTGTATATATGCATGCATGGGTCTTGAAAGAGGGAAATGAAAGGGAGAGACAAGGACGCCGTAAAGAACTATCTTTGCCATATTTTTGCCATTTTTTTTTGGGGGTCCTACTTTCCCTAACTCAATAATTAAGCTTATACTAGTCTGGACCCGTGCTTTGCACGGTGTGTACTACGGTAGATAGTTGGTGTTTGTGTGTGTATGTGTATGTGTTTTTTGTGTGTGTGTGTGTGTGTGTGTGTGTGTAGAGCGAGAGAGATAATCAAAATAATACAGGAAGGCTCAACAGAAACTCAAATTTATTGAAAGATATTAGTAGATAGCAATTCCATGTATAACCATTAAAACTCAATTAATAAAACAACAGATGATTGTAAAAGATATTATGTAAAGTATGATAGAGATTATAGGTAGTCCAAATATAACTGAAATCATGCTAAACGCAATGTTGATATGTTAATTTGTGGTGCCAATGACGGAGAATCCACCTTCTCTTCTTGTACCTACAGTAAAAATTATGTTCTTAGTAATTATTTGGTTAACAATGGTATAATTGAAGCCTATAATTGCATCATGTGTACCTGGTGTATCTAGCATCAGTATTTCATAAGTAAAACACCTCCTCCTCCCAACTAACTGGCGCAATAAGAGTGATAGGTAATTCTACCTCATGGTGTCGTGGAGGCTCCACAACAAAAACCCATGGGTTTCCTATATAATCATCTATAATCGCATATAGAGATAGATGACCATATGGCTGCAGAAAATGATATCATGAGATAGTTAGTAATTGCAAAATAAACTGTGCAAAACGTTGTAAATAGTACAATACCTGAGTTGCATATGAATCCAATTCTATTGTATTTGTATGCAGAAGAACCCGAGCATCCTCATGATGAACAATAAATGTTCTATAACCTGTATGATCTCGTAATAAAACCCTGAAGATGTACCTATAATTCATATAGAAGAATATTGTACGTAATAATGTACAAAGACAACTTGAAATGTATCATGAAGATTACTTAACAATAAAAACCCATTATCCATACCTTCTCTGAGTTAAATTTAGAGTTGCACATGTACAATAAGGTACATTCAGAGCAAATACATAAGTGTTGGCACTTTTTTTGCAAATAGTGCAAGCGTCATAAAGCAGTGGGTAGATCTCATCCACATATGCAAAAATACGAAAATGTCTAACCTGTATATAGTAAAATAGCATTACGTTTTATCTAACCTGTAAGGATGAAGTTATTTGTTATATGAGTATGTGTCTTACACTTTGCATAGCTGTGTATTCATTCAATCTTATTCTTTTTGTAGCAAACAACTTCTCCAGATTTATAATCCTCAATGTTCTATTGCGCATGAAATCAAAGTGACGCATCACACCTCTGGTCCCAGAGTACCTAATGCATACAATGAGAGTATTATATTCGACAGCAATTGTATATAACATGAATGGTGAATGAAACACACAGGTAATGTTTACCATCCTTCAAAGTCCTCTGTTGTCTGAATATCTGGATTAATCAGCAATCGACTTATTGGCAAAGTAGAAACGGATATACCTATAAGTGTAGAGTTGTTTAAAAATTATATATTAGAAAAGGATACCATTGTAGTGTTGAGAAATAAACACATTTACATACAAAAGATATGGCAATTGGATTTGGAGGGTACCTTCATAAACTCTAATGTGCACTCTAGAAGCAAGGAGTATATTTTTCTTCATATAAATATTGTTGAAGATAGGTGCCCTCTACCTCCGCAAAATCTCCCCACAACGTTAATCGCAAAGTCTGCATGCTGTATTTATAGATTATATGTGCTATTATTGGGCAATAAAAATACATTAATAAGAAAGCATAAACGATTAGTGATGAAATACAAACCGCATATTAGAAAGTAGCAGTTCTCGTTTTGCAGTGCCTCTAGTTCTTGTCTTTTCCAAGGGGGATAGAGCAACTACCATGCCAATGATGTCTGCACCAGAAAAAAATTAAAGAATGTTATAAATATCTACAAAACCATATAAGTAGAATCGTCATATGTAAATTATAATCTGCAAACTATATATACCTATTATGTTATCATGTAACTTAAGACATCGCGGCACATCGATAAACGATACAAAGGGTGGTAAGTGCTGGTAGGGAATGTCAGGGCAATCATTAATGACACCTTCAAGTCTCGTTCGTGGCGTAAAAACCAACTTCAAATTATTGGTAACCACATTCCTTTCTCCGTCTGTTGCAGCATCAACTGAGAGCCCGGAGATGTGGTAAACATTGCCAGCTTTGAGTATAGAGTTCCACCGATTAATTGCGTCATCACCTTCCATGATGCCTAATATCTCAGCGTGCTATAAAACAATTTCGTGATTTGATATTCAGTATACATCTACACGTTGGTCACGTTTTAAGAACTTAGATTAGCTCTGTACCTGGTAGTCCATGAATATAACTTTCCAAATTTTGCGGTGTTCGTAGGTACGAACCTTCATGAATCTCATGAGACGAACAATTACTGTCACAGATCTATTGCCAGGATTGATGGCACATATCGGCATCGAACCGTGTACTAAACTTGTCATGTCTATAATCATAAAGAAAGAAATGAAATACATATAGATTAGCCCAACATGTAACAAATTAAGGTTGTTGTAAACATAAAACACTAACTTCAAATGTGTAATACTATTAAGAACAGCATAATTAATGGACTGGGACTAACCAAGAATCATCAACATCGTTAAAAACCTCACGGTAGACGATGTTCTTGGTCATATTATTAGGCACACCCTTTTTATTACAAATCAGAAACCTTAACCCTGAAGGTGAAGTGACGCGAGAGATTGCCACATATAATTGACCATGCGAGAATACAGGTTTTGGTAGATATACACCTACATACTGCAATGTTTGACCTTGACTTTTGTTAATTGTCAATGCAAATGCCAATTTCAAAGGGAATTGTCTCCTCTTCAAGGCAAATGGTGAATCCTTATCCGAAGGACTTAAATCAATACGTGGGATTGTTACCGTTTGCCCTACATTTCGACCAGTCAAGATTTTTGCTTGGATGACCTTACTTCCAAGTCTTTGAATAGTCAAACGGGTGCCATTGCATAAGCCAATTAAAGGATCAAGGTTTCTTAAAAGAACAACTGGAGCACCAACTTTCAGGTCAACTTCATGATTTGGGAAACCCGAAAAGTTCATGCCATGTAACAGTTCTGGTGGATTAATATCATCAATGTAAGAATTGGTAGTACATGGTAGGAATGTGTCTGAACTCAGATATGTACGGCTACTACCAGGAAGTATCGCCAAGATCCGAGAGTTCAAATCATCAACATCTATGTTTAATGGTGCCAGTATGCAACGATCTTGAAAGTATTGTTCATCTTGGTATCTATGAAGTATATTTGGGTAGACAAACTCTATCAAATTTGTGAGACCATTGTTGTCGTTGTTGATGATGAATTCTTCAGGAATATGTATCCAATCTGGCTCGCTACTTGCTGAAAATGGATACCCTTGTATGGAACCATTTCCAACATTTAGGGTCCATTCAGCAAAACTGCTCAATCGCGCTTTTGCATCATGACTTAAGTTAGAATTCATTAGCCTCATGTTCAGCCTGAGATGTCTCATAGTACAATAAGGCCAAAATATTGCTTTTGAGATTGACGCTGTAACTACATCTGCCCGATTACCCTTAGTTACAACTGGAAGCACTTGCCTAAAATCACCTCCAAAAATGAGCAATTTTCCCCCAAAAGGTTCATTGATAGAACAAACGTCCCTGAAGGTGCGCTCAACAGCTTCAAATATGTAACGATGAGTCATAGGAGCCTCGTCCCAAATTATCAATGATGTTTCCCTTATTAGTTCTGCTAATTCAAATTGTTTTGAAATTGAGCAAACAGATGTCTCATGTACATTAATTGGTATCTTGAACATCGAATGAGCTGTTTTTCCCATAGGCAGCAACAAAGCCGCTATACCAGAGGACGCAACTGAAAGCACTATTAAGCCCTTGGACCTGATATAAGCAATAAGAGCTTTCCAAAGATATGTCTTACCTGTGCCACCACTACCATAAATAAAAAGCAGCCTCCCTCTCCACGTTCATTTGACATAGTTATGGATTGAAAAACTCGCATTTGATCCTGATTTAGTGTCCGAAGGTACATGTCAAGGTTGTCTTTCTCTAGTGATACATCATAGTCAAGTTGCTCCCTGATAAGTCTATTACCTGTTCGCCGCAACATCTCAGGTGAAGGTAACGGCATAGGAGGATAGTCCCTTAATAACCTTCCATTTTTATTCAAAATTAACTCAAGCTCACACAATCTAAGGTTCCTCCTCTGTTCACTGCTTATCTCCAATTGGGGATTTTTGTGCTCTCGTTGTAACCTTCTGAGAAGGTCATCAGTGAGATCTTCCCAATGTGCCTCCCATAATTGATTAGGTTGTCCCACTTCCGAGAACATAAGCATTGAACAAAACATACTCCTTAGTTCAGCCCCAGTTGCCCATGTTGATGCTTCTGTTAATGCTTCATCCCACTCATTAGTGTCATCTAACAACCCACGTGCTAATCAAGCTTCTTTAAAGGTTGAATGCAGGGTCCCATTAACAGTTCTTAAGTCTTCATAACATGTTGCACCCTGAACAATATGCAACAACATTCTCAGATAATATCTTTCCCCCATGTTAGGGTGAGCATAGGTATTCGACCTATGCAAACCCGTTGTTGTCTTATAGTCCATTTCTTAAGGCTCTTATTCCATACATAATAAGTTGGGAATTCTGCATAAGTATATCTTCTTGCATTCATATCTGTTATATTTACGCGAAACCACCCAATGAGCATTGTCACCTTCTCTGTTGCTTGATTCACCACATCATGAAGGTCATTTCGATCGTTGAAGACAATGAATTGTTGTCCTGGTAGGTGGTATTGTAGCAATTCGACAGATGGGTAACGATGTGTTATATCAAACTCAAATATTCTCCAAATTGCATCTATGGGTGAGACATAACGACAATCTAAATACTGTTGTATTTCATCAACCCGTCTATATGAAGGTCCTGCTCCATCATCGGTACTGTGAGCATTGTCTTGAATAACAAAAGTTGCTCGATCAGGTCCCTTATGCATATACTTGTGAAGATACTTAATAACCTTCTTCTGAGCGCAGCGCTCAACATTTATATGCGCGTCATATTTGACACAAAGGTCACGATTGTATGGTACAACCCACCTGTTATCAATGTTCGTACCACGAATAGTTACACTTCTGCCATCGTCTCTACGCCTATATTTGACAAACCCATTCTCTTCAATAATGGTCTCATTAGAGAAGGTCTTTGGATAATGTTTTGTGCACTTACTACCATCCATACATGGGGCATAAGAAACACCATTACCACATGGACCATGAATCATGTGTTTTGTAACTGTTTCAAATGCTAGAGGATCACTAATATTATCAGGTAGCTCAGCACATATAATGTTGTCAATATCTTCTGCACAGGTTGGCTTATCCTCATTTGCTAAAGTAAGCAAAATATGAGCATGTGGTAAGCCTCGCTTTTGGAATTCAATAACACGTATATCTGTGAATAGGAGAAATGAGAAGCTTGAGTGATAGAGTAAATAGTGCTATATATGTGAACAATGAAGAAACACAAAGTTGGAGGAGAAACACACCTGCAATGACTTTGCCAAATAATTTTTTCTCCTTAAAATCTCGAGTTAGCTCTTTCAGTTTTAAGCGAAATACTCGAGCTACAATATCAGGTCGATCACTGGCGCTTTGGCCAGGTTGTTGGGATAGTGCCTCCATAATTTTAGGCCAGTTTGGGTTGCACTTGTCACAAAAAAATCTGGATAGCCTAGTTGACAACAAATGGCCATTGCGTCAAGAAAGTGTTGCCTCATGTAACATGGGCCCCCCGTGAAAGTTGCAGGTAATATTAACCTCTTCCCAACTGCAGTAGGATCATTCTCTCCAGCAGTAATTGCATCTTGTAGACCACTATACAAATCTGCTCGGAGTGTACCTTGGTGACTTCGTATGTAATTCAATCTCCATGCTTCTATTGCAGCATAACAATCAACAATGAATTGTAAAAATAAACGACCAGAACGAAGTAAAATGTTCCACTCATTCACTCGATGTTGTATCAAGAATGCATAGAACTCTCGCATCGTGACATATCTTCTATTACTGCTTGACCCTTCAGCGCATGGAATGTGTTCTGACCAACCATCGGTTCCATATGGAAATAAAAGGGGATATTGGAGAGGCATATAAGATGGGTGAGTTTCATATATACGCTGCAAGTTTCCATCTATCTTGCAGACAATGATGTCTCGGGTTTCCCCATCGGTATGCTCACCACCCACTATGAGAGCTGTCACTTCATCTGCTATGGGTCTTGTGTATTGGCGCCCTGGCCGTGCTTCAATAATGCGTATTCTTAAGTCAACAATATTGTTAGCATGTAAGACATCCCGTGCATTTCGAAAGACCCGCACATAAGGATTTGTGGAATCAAGCATTCGTTGTAATGCCTCCAAAATTGTCAGATCAACGCCGTTAACACTTTGCTGGCTATTCAAAGCCCTGCATCGGTTCCGTACTTCATCATGTGTATCGTATATGTACAATTGAGCAAATCTTGGCTTTCTTCCTTGTGTCGGCAGTAAAAAACCAATGTGGTGGTAGTTTTGGCCACTGATACGGAAGGAGTAAGGACCATGACCGTCCATTACAGTGTAGTCAATTGTCCCACCCATTGAAGTAAATGATAGCATTGAGTTGTAAGCTCTAAGATATCGGGAGAAATTTGGATCATTCAGTAATGCGTCTAGGGGAGGAGGAGCTGGAGGCAGGCTTGACAATATGACTTGGCCATTTTGACAGCATAAGGTGAATCGTGGCTGAGAAATGCTGCTACTTCTAATCTTTTCACCCAACCACATAGTAGCTTTGCAGTGGCAACATGAAACCATCTTTTCGGTGAATGACCATCGCTGAGTTCGGAATCGTAGGCAGTGCCTGATATGGACTTTGTAGATTAGTAGTGTTTGTTGCAGCGCGGGATATGGCCAATTGTAATGCTCTCGCTTCTGCTTGATATCGTTCACGTTCTTGCATATATCGTGCAGCTGTCTCATCTTGATTACGCCGTGTAAATATCCTCCATCTTGCAGTAAGTCGAGCTAGCCTATTTTGTAAACCATTTTCAATTCTTTGACTACTTGGTGGGTCTCTGTCCATGACTGCATTCTGAATGTTAGTGTCCCAGTTTTAATTCTAATTGCTCATATCTATTAATTGTTCACGATTGGCTAGTAACACTATAATTTATAGGCTTAATAAAGAGTCCTTTGTTTCATGGAAGATCAAAAATATTTGCATTTTATGCATTTTTATTTTTAATTTTTTATTTCTTATTTCTTATTTTTTATTTTCTATTTTTTATGTAGTATTTTTGAATTTGTAAATTTTTTTGTATGTTTCATTTTTCATTTATTTGGAATTTTCTATAGCTTTTGTTTGGATTAAACATAAAAAGATAGAAAATTTAAAAATAAATACAGGAAATAAAAAAAATTCAAAACACACAATAAATACAAATAATACAAAATTTTTAATTTTCTATAGCTTTTCTATAGCTTTTGTTTGGAATTTTCTATAGCCTTTGTTTGGAATAAAACTAAAAAGATAAAAAGTATTAAAATAAATAAATGGGAAAAAAAAATAAAAACCAAAAAATGTAATACGAACAATTTATGGTGTAATTTTTAATCTTTAAATTTTTTTTTTAAAATTTTTTAAGCTTTAACTTTATTTTCTATTTTTTGTTTTGAAATTTTTCAATTTGTAATTGAACTATGAAAGTTTCGGGCTTAATGTTTTTTATTTTTATATCTTTATAATTTACAACTTTGAAAATTAAATATAAATAAATTATAAATATATTACAAAATTAAAAAGTAATGTTTTCTGTTTTTGTAATTTTCGGGCTTACTATTTTCTGTTTTTTTAACTTATAATTTGCAATTTATAATTTATAATTTTTAAATTTTTAATATTTCATATTCCAATTTTATATGTTACACATGTACTTATTTATTTGTATTTATATTTATATTGTTTATTTTATATTCCAATATGATACGAATATGAGCCAAGTCTGGACCCGTGCTTTGCACGGTGCATGCTACAATAGACAGTTTAAATATATATATATATATATATATATATATATATATATATATATATATATATATATATATATATATATATATATATATATATATATATATATATATATATATATGTACACACACATATGCATATACATACATACATATGTATATATGTGTGTGTGCACGCACACACACACGCGCGTACACACACACACACATACATATATGTGTGTACACACACACACACACACACATATATACACACATCGGATAGTGAAATGATCACAACATTTTATAAATTCATCCATTTTTATTTACATGATGTCATATTGCTAATAATCCATAAAAATTGAAATAGTATCACACTAAATTAGGGAGATTTCAATAAAAAATGCATAAATCAGAAGATACACATCAGAAACTCATGAATATTTACCAAAAATAGTCAAGTATCATAGATAATATACACTAAAATTAAACATCCAAAAGTGAAAATTTATAGAAAATTTCCAAATAACATGTAGATTCTATAGTAAAAGTTTTATAATTTTTTTCTAGCCCAATAAATTACAATAATCGAAACAGCCTAAATAGTAAAGTTTTAGATTTGTCTGTTAAATGCCCTGAAATCACTTAAAATTATTGGTATGTAAGTTAAGTAGCTATCAATCATTTTTTATTCAACCAAAAATTAACAAAACGTATCAATTATTATGCTAAAAAATTGTGGCCTTTGCTAACCGATATAGGATGTTTTGATAAACTAAACTTAATTGTAGTCGAAGAAAGATCTCAGTGTATAATTCTGCGATTAATTAAGAAAAATTACAAATAATTTGCTTAACTTTTACAACACTATGTGAGTACATACAATCTCATATATGTATTCTCCATTAAAAGAAATTAAAAGGCATTTATTAATGCATGATACATCAACTTTGAAATTGATTTTAAGGCAAATTTTTATGTAGAGTTAAAATTACAAATACTAATAATATTCCGACGGCTCACAGCATAAGGTTTTTATTTTTTGTAGACTATTCGTTTGATATAAATAAGTTGTACTTTATTTTCTTCAAATTACTTAATGTTGACCGGCCGCCTTCATACTGGGGGTAATTAAACCCTCAGGAGGCCTCATATCAATATATATAGTTAAAAGTTCACATTAAGAGATGGAGATATATATATATATATATATATATATATATATATATATATATATATAAATGAGTGTGAATACTGTGGATCTAACACATGGTGAATAATGAGCTTAATATTATAATTTAGTAATCGTAAGTCATTATTATAAGAATTACGTTTTGAAAGATAGAATGAAAAAGAATAGAGAATGTAAAGATTTCACAAAGTTTTAATATCTATAATTTTAGAAACAGCTCGTGCATATTGCTTAGCACGGAATTAAAACATACTAAATGCGTAATTTGTACTACTGCTAAGCTAAAGTATCTATCATTTCTCCCAATTCATGTATTAGACTTCTAAAAGTATACACTCTCATAAGTCGCATGATCCGACACATATTTAAACTTACCAATATAATAAATAAATTCATGAGTAAATTATGGCACGGGACTTATAAAAGTATCTACACTCAATAGTATAATACAAATTGCCAGTTTCTCTTAATAATATTCCTCTAACTATCATGCTTAATTACATGCATAATTATTTTTGGTCTTGGATTCTCCATATTACCAGAGTCGTATTACTGTTAATCTAATAAGAAATAGAGGTCTTTCATCACGAATTTTTTATATTCACAAAACATAAACCCAAAACCATAAAAATTTATCCATTTTTATTTACATGATGTCGTATTGCTAATAATCCATAAAAATTGAAATAGTATCACACTAAATTAGGGAGATTTCAATCGTAAATATTAGAGTATAAACCTATACTCGAGCCTTCAACTATCAGCTTAAATTGTTGATTGAGATGGTTAATTAACAATAAACATGGCAAAATTTAAATGAAAAACAATCCTACATAGTTCATTCAATTGAATTCAAAGTAAAGCCCCAATCTTGTCTTTCCACGGTTCTCTCTCCCACGTCCACCTCCATTCGCATCCGACGGCCTCTGTCACTCTTTCTAGACCCTTCCTTCCCCCCCATCCTTACCTTAAACTAACCCCTCTCCTCCTTCCTCAGTTCCTCACACATCCATCAGCCAACCCAGTTTCTAGAAAAAGAGAGATTTTTAGGATAGAGAAATAGAAAGAGGGTTTTGATTTTGTTGTTTTTCCCTCTTTCACTATGATTCCATTATTGATTCTTATATAAGTTTCCCGAGATAATAGTTGAATTTCATCGTAGGAATTCGGTCCAGGGTTTTCTATATTATCATTTTTGCCCCTCTCAGACCTCTTCTCAGGTCAGTTCTCTCTTTTATTGATGTACCTCATTCGTTTAATTGGTGTAATCCGGATAAAGTTGGATTCTTTTTGGTTTTTGCCATGCCTGGAGCTCTGGATTCGGCTATTTTTAGCTTCATCTGATTAATCCGTTTTGATGTCCATGCAAACTGAACTCCTACACTCGCTACATGAATTATCACTCTGTTACTCATCAACCCAATCAGTGAATTGATGTCATTAAAACTAAGCTGCTTATCTTATTCAACAATTTCTAACTGCAACGAAAGAATCAGAAAAACATGATTTCCTGTGTAACCTATCAGTGAATGATGCGATTGAAATTAGTTATAAGGATATGCTGTAAATTTCAGTTATTTTGGGTATTACTGGGCGACTCAAGTCCAATGAATTCATTAGGTTGTATAAAAATGAATCTTTTTGAGTCGGATTATTTCCATCTGGACTTGTTTCCAGCTTTCAATTTTATGTAATTTCAGTATGCTGCAAGTTTCTAGCTTACAATCATAATGATTTGGGTTCGAATTTGAGTAATTTTGGTTTTCCTCCTCCCCTGTTTCAGTTCTCAGTTCTACTCTGCCTGAGGCAGTGCTAATGGCCTAACCCAATTCTCCTAACATGAAAATCAAAAACTTGACAACCCCAATTCAATCCACAGCCAAAAGAAAGAAGCCGAAAAACTTGGTAGATTCAATAGACTGAGCAAGTGAAACACAAGATCCATATGAAAAAGCTTACCACCAAGCAGAATTCCGATCAGAGAAACGTAATTGACCAAAAACTTGGAACTGAATTGAATGGAGGGAGGCAGGGAGGTGTGGAGCAAGGTCAGGGAAAGTGTTTTTTGCGGAGAGAGAAACATGCTTCAGAAATAGTATTCGTATTTCCTTTTAAAAACTTGGTAGATTGTGAATGTTATTCTTATTTCCTTTGCATGTATCTGTAATAAAACAATATTATTCATATTTCCTTTTTATGTATTTGTAATAAACGAAAGTGATTATATTTTTCTGGTTCTGATTTAATTAGTGATTATGGACGGTTGAGATTGAAGTGAGGATTAATCCGATGGCCCAGAAGTTCTAATTTTTAACAATGCAGGAAAAAGCCACGTCAGAAATACATTGCTTTTATATATAGTATAGATTTCTATCACTCAAAAAAAAAAAAAAGAAAGCTGTAAAGAACTATAAAAAGTTGCAAAACAATTTGATCACTCAAGAATTTTATTAGAGAATCTTGTTCTTTTTCTAGATAAGGAGTTGCTATAAACGATAAAAAATTATATGAAGATGTTAAGATAATTACAAGGTATTTGTGAAACAGTTGTAAAGAACTATAAAAAAATTACAAGTGACAATAAACTTATCGCTGGCTATCACAAGAATTATAAAATGTTGTAAGACTATTTTATTTTAAATTTATATTTGATTACAATTCAAAACCTAGAAACTTGGGGTCAAATAATATTTGAAAGCTAGCTAATAAGATTCAACGATACAATTCTTATAATTAATAACAAGGAAACTCAATTATTCGATCTTTTCACTTTCACGGATCATCATTCCTAAATTCCACCATTTAGGCTCTCTCGCAACGGCGTGTGCCTTCACAAGAATCAGATGTGTAACATCGAGTGCCAAAGAGTCGCTCATAATGCTTTGATTCACACAACTTTTGACAGGCTGCCTCTGAGCACAAGCCTAAGTCTGGCAGTTCAAACACCTCTTTGCACATCCCAGCTTGCTCTTTAATACCTGTTTGTGTATTTTTCATCATATTGTGGAAAATAAATGAATAATAAATAATTAAACACATAAAAGAACATTAATTCGATATAATTTCAACATTTTCTTGGAGTTCAAAATTTATTATCTAACAAATATGAGGAAATTATTTATCCATATTAGTAGAAAGAGAGAGAGAGAGAGCGCATAGATACAGACCTGTGGAGAAGGACACCAAGAGAAGAAGGAGCAATGTGATCCCAAAAACCTTTGCCATTTCTGCTGTGGATCGTGAGATCGAAATTTTATTTGTTGTGAAAATGTGCATGTTTTGGAACATAGGAAGGAATATTGCTTATATGCATCATCGTTGATCCATTTTAATGCAAGGATCGCAGGATCTAAATTGTTAAGAATACTTGCATTCACTAGTGTGATATACTAAGACGAGTAGTGATATATGTCTTTCTGCAAGATACTCTTAAATGTCTTATCTTATCATAAATTAACATGTTTTACGATTTAAAACCACAAATTTTTCAATGATTATACTTAATTATGCATTGCTAACTTTAAACATTCGTCGGCTATGCCAACAAAGTATTAAATGATACCTTAATTGCATTACCATCATCCACGAGTATGTATGATATGCGTATTTTAAAAATGTGACAAATTATAGATAAAAAGATAACTTTATACAATTTATAAGTTGTAATATACTTCCATGATTCGATCCTACCATTTTTTTAATTTAAAAACATAATAGTATGATTTTTTAGTTAAGGTGTCTTGCAGCAAGACACATATGAGGTGCCTTGCAGCAAGACACTTATCATTTTACTACTAAGATATCACAAGTATATTATGTTCGTAATAGTATTTTTTAATTAACTTTTATATTTTTTGATCAAATTTATTCGCTTTTATTATATACGAACTAATATTACATATTCTGTATACAATCTTCATTGATTTAGTTATCAAAAATTAGATCTTAATTGCTATTCTCCTTTATTCGGACATGTTTGGTTAGAGCCTAGCGATAGATACAATCTTAGTTGATTTAGTTATCTAAAATTAGATTTTAATTGCTACTTTCCTTTAGTTATCTAACATTAGAACCTACAGAGATTTTTTTTATATTACAAGTAGTTACATGGCAAAAAAATTATATAAATTGTAAAATAAGAACATTTTTTAGAAATCGAACGGATTCAATCATAGACATACGCAAGAAGCATGTCTTGAATTGTTATGAGCAGAGTTCCAGTCACAGTGATCTAGCTAGTCGAATTGGGAGAAGCCTCCTTCACGAACCCTATAGCAAGAAATAATATATTTCGATACAGAGATGTAACACCCGGGACTTTATCCCCTTCGTTAAGCCGATTCATATCGTTATAAATTGAACTAATATCGATGAAGTCTGTCTGAGTGCTGATTTTATTGAAAGGAATATTAGTATTTTCATTATTATTAGTTTTATTGGTATTAAGGATTATTATCGGGCACTGCATTGAGCAGATTTTCGAATACGACTAGAATGTCGAACTGTGGGAACCATCCTGCAATTTATTGAATCGAACCTTAATATAATCAAAAGGCGAATAATCAACCGATGATTATATTAATGGTTACAGTTTAAGATTTGGAGGTCGGAAAATTTGGATTTAGGGTACAGTGGGTTGTTGTTATTATCAGTTACCAGAAGAATAAAAGAAAAAGGAAAAAAGAAAAAAAATTGAAAGGGGCCGACGCCCCTTCTCTTCGGGCAGAGAAGCATCGAGAGAGGGGGGTGGTCTTCGACCCCTACCCCGTGCCACGCCCACACGACACACACACCGGGAGAGGATCAGGGAGGCACCGGCGTGGCCGCCGGCGACTAGCCGATGCGTGCCCGGCCGTCCCCCTCGCCAGTCGACGCCCAATTCGAGCAGAGAGAGAGAGAGATGAGCGCGAGAGGAGGGAGCCGTGGGTCAAGGTTCAGGCACTCCGACCTCGCGCGACCGCCATAGCACGGCCGGCCTCGCCGGACGCAGGCGACATGGCGGTGAACGGAGCAGGCAGAGGAAGAGAAAGGCAGCAGCAACGGGAGGAACCGAGGCAATCCAAACCGAACCCTAAAATGGGACCCTCAGCTTGGATTCGAGGTGGGTTTCCTCTTCCTCCTATTTATTGTTAATTTTTGATGAAAGTTATCGATTATAGTTCGTTCAGGTTAACCTGGAACTGATTATGTTGACACGAGGAAACTGTAGTGTAAACTGAACGAGGCCTCGTATACATATCAATCGTATTGCCCAAGTTTATCGATTATATATAGTTTATCGATTATTGGCAATGACTTCGATTATATAACATTTATCGATTTAAATGAAGTTTAGTGATTTATCGATTTAAATGAAGTTTAGTGATTTATCGGTTTATATGAAGTTTAGCGATTTATCGATGTATATGAGTTTATCGATTCATCGATTTATGAAGTTGAGCGATTCATTGATTATGTAAAGTTTAGTGACTTATTGATTTATATGGAGTTTAGCGATTTATCGATTATATAAAGTTTAGTGATTAGATATAGACTATCGATCATAGGAAGTTTAGCAATTTTATATGCAGCTTATTGATTATATAAAAATTATCAATCATCGCAAGCTTACTGATGATATACCGTTATCAAATATAGAAAGTTCATTGAGTAAATAAAGTTTATCGATTTATATGTGGTTTATTGATTTTCTAAGGTTTATTGATTTATTCGTTTATCAATCATATAGAGTTTATCGATTATATAAAGCTATCGACCATATAAAGTTTATCGATTATATATATATAGTTCATCGATTACATGTATTCATCGTTTATAATGCTTGCATAGGAATGATATAGTTATGAACGTTTATTTATCTGACTTCTAAGTATTCCTAAATGTTTCATCGGTCGCCTGTTTTCATTGAATAATGAGCATGGTTCCATTGCATTAATCGAATTCTTAGCGTAACGAGTCCACTGTCCCCTTTTTAAAGGTTACATAGAACTTCGAATTTAACGTTTTAGAGCTCAGTGTTCATTACTTTGTCAGTAGGCAGAGACTTTCGGGTTCAGTGTTTCACAGGTCTGCCAATAAGCAGGAGTTTCAAAGTTCAAAGTTCATAGTTATGCCATTCAAAGTTCATAGTTATTCCATTCGAAGCTCAGAGTTATGCCAATAGGCAGAAGTTTCAAAGTCTAAAGTTCATAGATCTGCCAATAAGCAGAAGTTCCAAAGTTCAGAGTTCAAAGTTCATAGTCCTTCCAGTGCACAGATGATTCAAAGTTCAACGTTTCATACGTATAGTCCTATCAAACGTTTTATAGTTCATCAATTGTGGTACAGTTCTGTAGTTCTACCAACAGGTAGAGAATTTAAAGCTTATATACCCTACAGTTCCGCTAATAAGCATGTAGAGATTCTACTAATCACATGACATAGTATCTGTTTCGCCGTATGGTTATTGTTTCATATTTTAGCAAGGGAATTACTCCTGTATATGACCTGTCACTGTGTAGTGTAGT
>JAKOGI010000517.1:375000-442500 GCA_029747015.1 Carnegiea gigantea | reverse complement strand
GAACATGTACTTATATTTAATAAGCTTTCCGTACGCCTCCTCCTTTACTCTCAGTCAAAACGGGGAAAAAAAAAATCATTCTTTAATTTCGTCAATAATAAGTTCTTATCCTTTCATTAGTTGTTGTATGTCTATTTTTTTTTTTTTTCCCCCAACTAGTGTAAATGGGACTCTTCTACTTGATACCTGTCACAGGATCACCATCCACAAACTAATCAAGCAACCTATCATATATCTAATTTAGACCTATTGGCTAGCCCTTCATATATATATATATATATATATATATATATATATATATATATAATATATATATAGATAACAAAGAAACTTTGTTTTCCTGAAATCCGCAGGCATGACCTAGCTTCGCTATTCCGTCCTCTATCTCGTTGCTTCTCTGCACACGCTGTACTGCTAAGCGTTAAGATTAATATTGTAGTTCAGTCTCAGGGATATTCTCGTCGAATAAAGCACAACCTTTATAAACATGTCCAAACTTTCCACAGGCATAGCAAAAGTCAGGCAGTTTAATTAACGTCATCCCTCGCTTCAACGGTTTCATGATATCAATATCAACTTTGAAGTTTATAGCTTTATCAATAGCACAGATAGTATTGTCTTCACACCCAACAAACGTACCTACCTTGTTACCCAAGAGTTTTGCAAAGGAAGGTGTTTGTTTGAGAGCAAGCACATCATATGCTTTAACCCAGAGCCGCGCAGTAGTGAACTCTGTTGGTCCGGTTTGGCTAGTTAAATCATCCTAAAAGAAGGGATTGAATAGGGTGATGATCAATATCGCAAATTAATCAAGTAAAGAGCGGAAAGAAAACGAGGACAATTTACGAGTAATTTTTTACGAGGTTAGCATCAACCAAGTTTAGTCTCCGCCTAGAATTCCCTAACTCTAGGATTAACCCAATTTTATTAGAAGGGATTATTACAACTCTAGAGTACACCTACTCTAAGTTCCAAGCTTTTCAAGTTGACCCTTCAACAAGTCATTGGTAGAGTTGACCCTTCAACTCTATGATCCCACCCAAATTAGAAGTTGAACAATACAATAAAATGTAATATATATATATATATATATATATATATATAGAAGCAAATTCAAGCTCAAGGTATGCCAATAAGTTCTCGAATAATGTGGATGCTAATGAGTGTTTGTTCTCTCTTATGTTCTCTTACTACCAATCTCTTCTCCTTTTATAGATGAGAGGTGTAAAGAAGAATGGAGAAAAATATGGCAAGTGACCGTTGCAGATCTTGTAGAAATCCAATCTCCATGCCTGATTTCAAGGCCTTGAATTCGCATTTCAAGCCCTTGATTTTTTTCTGTTTTTGCTCAAGTACTTCCAATGGCTACTTTTCTTGATTTGGGCTAAATATCTTGGTTGAGAATCTTCTAGAACAATTCATAATTTGCAGCATAATCTTTCAAGATATTCTATCACAAGATATTATCATATTAAGAGTAAATCTTTGACATTGATAAATATAGCTCCACAATCTTATATTCAAATTTGAATTACACAATATAATATCATAAAGATAACGTAACATGTTCACATTTGAATATTAGACAATCTCGAAAATATTGTGACACCTTATATAAAATCAATTAATTAATATTAATATTCCAACATCCACTTTAAAAAATATAGCATATTTAAACAATAATAATTATTAAGATAATTCAAATATAACATGATGAACATGTCAATTGATTAATCTCTTTTTGTCTTTCATCAAAACATATTAAAAAACTCAATGTGAGCTTTTAAAAAAACTAACAAACTCAACCTCTGATGGTTGCTCCAGTTTAGTCATCTGCTTCAACAAGAGAATATGGCCGTCGAAAGACCAGGGCCCTTCATTTAGCACAAAATTTTTGTCCGGTTGAGCAAAAAACTGCAAAGCAAAAAGGTTCTTTTCCAGTTCTTTAATCACTACTCCATGGGAGGGTTTCCATATGTTTTTAAGCACCATCTTCATCGCACCGGGGATTAAAGTAATTTGTAGCATTTAGTTTACCCAGCAAACATAGCGCAACTTGCTCAGCCTTCTCACTTGGGTCCTCCTCATCACAAACAATAATCTCTTCCTCCTCCTCAGTCAACTTCAGACGGCTCCACTCCTCTTCCAAACCGGATGCCATTGATGGCGCTTGGTCGCCTGGTCGCCAAGAAAACTTAGGGCTTTCGGCACAAAAAGCCTAACAATCACCAACACAGATTGGGGGACAACAATCGCGCAACAATGAGAAAACCAACACAGAGGTTGCCAATCCACACCTACACCAAGGTATAACCAACCCTATGGGATCGAGGGTAAGTCGCTCTCACAGCGCTGGGGTTTGGTCGCCCTAGGTTGGAGAGAAAAAATTAGTTCTCCAAAGGTTCACCAACAATTAAGATAACATGAAACCCAAGATTTGAACTAAAATTGCTCACGATCCCACCAGATCATAAGCCAAATATAAAGCTTCGTATCCTCGCAATCACAAACAACTTTCTTAAATTCATAATGTGAAACATATGGACACCCTAAATTTGTTTAGGAGGGGGGATAATGATCGAACCTGAATCCCCGAGATTATTTGGAGACTAAGGATTGCTTGTCGCGGGAGATGTATTAAACATGCAGTTCGTTGGTTATCCAGGAATGTGGCTGTCTCCGGGGCCCACGGTGACCGACTGTGCGGGGGAGAGCGCAGGCGTCGAAGAGGACTGCACTATTTTCCTTTAGCTATCTAAGGTTAAGGCCTAGATAGATTTTCCTTTAGCCATCCATATTTATGCCTGCACTTCCCATTTTCCCTAAATTAGCCCTAACTATTTTGCAAATATAGACCATAAATAATCAAATAAATACATAGATAATTGCAAAAAAATTATATACAGAACACACGTATTAATTGTCAGCGATTTGGAAAGTTATTCCTCATGTCTTCCATTTGTTCGAATAGTTGATATAAAATATAAACGAGATTTAAAGTTTGATTTCTAATAGTAAATTCATTAGTTTAAAAACTTTATCAATTAACTAATTGATAGATGTTATTCTAAAATCGAAATTCTATTATATTTAAAATTCATGTAATTATCCTTTAAACATTTATCACAGTATATACCAAAAAAAATTAAAGATCAGAACTTAGTAATTCAAATATTGTAAATTGTGAAAGGGGAGAAAAGACCTGTAGATGCAATCGCAAAGAACAGGAGGAATAAAGTAACAGCAATAACCTTTGGCCATATTCATTCAGTTGTGCTATCTTGTGTGATGGATTTTAACACTATTTATAGGCCTATAAGTAAATTCGTAATGAAGTTTCGAAGAAAAAAGACGGTTCATTATAGCAATGACATGATTTCCAGGGGGAGTAAGAATGGTATTGGTAAATTATTTAATTAATTGAGTAGCCATAATTAACATACTTTGCATGTGCATGCTTTTCAATGCTTTTATGGTTTAATAAACGAAGACTACTTTTGTTAGTTTTAGTGAGTTAGCTTATCAGATGATAGGGTAATAATGTAATATACAACTTTTTTTTAAAAAAAAAAAATGATAAGGCCATTCTTATTGAGTATCTATCTCAGGATATCCAATTAGACGAAATAATACAAAAGGAAGGAAAAACCCAGACCCAAAGACCTGATTTATTGCACAGTCACATCCCATACGAAGAATTTTAGTAGGTACGGGAATTTCTCTATCAATTCCTCCAAAGCAAGGCTGCTACATGAACAGTGAAACTATGCTCACTTGGCCGATGTAATATAAAGCATGCAGCGTAGGTGATTAAAAGGGATTTGTCCCCCCCGCCCCCCAATGATTGACCAACTTTTTGGTCCTTTTCTCTGTACTCTGGTTGTTTTTTTGGGGTCGGTGGTGGCGGGGGGGGCTGCTCAAGCAGTTTTGGACTTTTCGTCGTACTCCTACGCCATGGTTTTTTTTTGTGGTTTAATGAATCAATTTTACTCATTTTCATTCTCACCTATTTCTTCTCTCCCCTGCAACATCTTTCCACACCTTAAAAAAAATATCGCTCCTTCACACTCCTTTTTACTCTCATTCTCTCCTACATATAACTATTATTTTTTATATTTTAAAAACTTTTATAATTTATATAATTATGGGTATTAATAGTCTTATAACAAGTATGAAAAGTTTTATTTATTTTTTGGATGGTATAGAAATATTTGTTAATCGTGTCAGAAATTATAGATGACGTAATTTTTATTATTATATTGAAAAAATAATATTTTTTTCTGTGTTGTTAAGCAAATATTAGTTATTTATGACTGGTAAATATTTTGGATTTGATTCTGTATATGAAAGAGACGCATAAATTCTTTTTTTTTTTTGCATTGGTTACGAAATATTTGTTATAGGTCATCAAAGAGTGCATGGTTGTTGCCGTATGTGCAATATATTTATTTTTCGTTCATCGTAATTCGTGATAAAAATTGCAGATAGTTTTTCCAGCATAATGAAGGAATGTGTAAATTTTTTCGGAGTTGCTTGTAATTCGTAACAGGAAGTGCAAATGTATTGTTGTAACACCCGGGATTTTATCCCCTTCGATAAGCCGATTTATATCGTTATAAATTGAACTAATATTGATGAAGTCTGCCCGAGTGCTGATTTTATTGAGAGGAATATTAATATTCTCATTATTATTAGTTTTATTGGTATTAAGAATTATTATCGGGCACTACATTGAGCAGATTTCCGAATACGATTAGAATGTCGAACCGTGGGAACAATTCTGCAATTTATTGAATCGAACCTTAATATAATCAAAAGGCGAATAATCGACCGATGATTATATTAATGGTTACAGTTTAAGATTTGGAGGTCGAAAAATTGGATTTATGGTACAGTGGGTTGGTGTTATTATCGATTAGCAGCAAAAACAAAAGAAAAAGGAAAAAGACAAAAAAAATTTAAAGGGGCTGAAGCCCCTTCTCTGCGAAGGAGGAGAACGAGAGGCACGAGAGAGGGGAGGGTTCCTTTGTTCCCCTGGCCCGATCGACGGCCGAGCAAGAGAAAGGGGGCCGACGTTCGGCCGCCGTCGCGCCGGCGAGGCCCCGACCGCCCCACTCCACATCTGAGCCACCCGCAAAAAAGAGAGAGAGAGAGTGGTTGAGCGAGAGAGAGATCGAACAGGAAGGCAGGGGCACCGGAGGGTCCAGCCAGACGCCGGTTAGGGCCCAGGTCGGCGACGAGGTGCCAGTGGGCTCGAGTGCGGCGACCAGTGAGGCCCGTGTGAACCAAGGGCTCGAGGGCTAGGGTTTTAAGCTTCGGGAGTTCGAATTCTACCACAAAACCAAACCCTAGCATAGGTCCTTAAGCTTGGAACGAGGTAGGTTTCCTCTTCCGCCTATTTATTGTTAATTTCGATGAAAGTTTATCGATTATAGTTCGTTCAGGTTGCATGGGAATTGATTATTAGTGACTTGACGAAACTGTAGCGTAAACTGAATGATGCCTTGTGGATATATATATATATATCTTGATCGTACTGAGCAACAGTTTATCGATTATATCTATAGTTTATCGATTATATCGATTATATGAAACTTATCCGATTATCTATAGTTTATCGAATTGGAATTGGTTATATGAGGGTATAACGTTTATCGATTTATATGAAGTTTAACGTTTATCGATTTATACGAAGTTTATCGATTTATATGAAGTTTATCGATTTCTGTGAAGTCTATCGCTTTATTTGAAGTTATCGATGTATATGAAGTTTATCGATTTATATGAGGTTTATCGATTTGTCGATTTATATGAGGTTTAGCGATTTATCGATTTAAATGAAGTTTAGCGATTGATCGATTATATGAAGTTTAGTGATTAGATATAGTGATGCATATTCCCATATGCATCATTTTTATTTAAGGTCAACTTCCAAGAAGAAAAGTGTCAAAAAAAAGCGTGCATGGGAACTCTCATATTTTCTCTTATTATGTGAGTTCAAGGACTTTAGACACCATGAAGTAGTCAAGCAAGTGGCAAAAATTTGGATAAAACTCATATTCCTTCCGGAAGAATTGGTGCCCGATTCATCCCTGCGGAAGGTAATTTTTTTTTTTTTGTGCTCATTTTTTGGACTAGCTCAAGTGCACCCACAACTTGAGGGGCCACATGGTTTTGAAGTTTAAGATCTCAGCTTTCAAACAAGCCCAATTATGTTTAATTTGGACGTCGTTTGGTTGGGCTAAATATTACTCAAAGAAGACATGTCCTGCTCCAGTCCAGTTCTGATATAGGTGTAATGTTCGGACCATAACTTTTGATCTACTTATCCAAATTGAGTAAATGAGCCCATTCTGGAAAATAGATCTCTAGGGATTTCCAACAAGCCCAGAATCACCTGATTTGGACGTGTGTGCTGAGAGTTATGCTCAGTTGAAGTGGAGGCTGCTGCAAGGATTAAATGCTGGACAAATGAAGAGACTTTGGTTACATGACATCATGTGGATGACATCATGCACGACTTGGAGTGTTCTAGATGGATGTCTTCAGCTGATTGGAAGCCTAGAATATTCTTTGTAACCTCCCCCACCCCTTTATGTTGAGTCTTTTCCATTTTCCAAGCCTTTTCAATTTTCTAGTTTTAATTGCTAGGAGTTTTTAAGTCTTTTGGTTATCTTTGTTTAGCCTATAAATAGGTGGGTTATGTAGTTGCATTTGAATTCAGAGTGGTAAGGTTTCCCAAAGTGAAAATACAATTACCTTTGAGTGTGATTCTCAAAAGTATTCCAAATCCCTAGTTCTATATCTTGAATTTTGGCAAGTTCAAGTGGTGTTCTAGGTTCTCTTCCTTTTCCAATTGGAGTGATTCCTTGGTGAAGACAAGAGAATTTGCCCAAGATCAAGTCCTTGAGTGGCTCCGTGAAGGATTATCTCAAGTGCAAGGTCTTGTTTATCCCTTTGTCCTCTTTTGTTATTACTCATCGATCCATCTTAATCTATCTTCCATATTCACTTTTCTTTGGTTTGATTCTTGTTTGGAATTTGTTTGAGTTTGATTTGGTTCACTTACCACCCACATATACATCATATAGTCTATCGATTATATGAAGTTTATCAATTATATATATATACATAGTTTGTTGATTATATGTCGTTTATTGATTATAGAGAGTTTATTGATTATATAAAGTTTATCAATTTATATGTGGTTTATTGATTTTCTAAAACTTATTGATTTATACGTAGTTTATTAATTATATAATGAATAGTTTATTGATTATTTAAAGCTATCGACTATGTAAAACTTATCGACTATATATAGCTCATTGATTACATGTATTCATCGTTTATAGCGCTTGCATAGAAATGATATAGTTATGAATGCTTATTTACCTGATTCCCAAACGCTTCTAAATGTTTTATCGGTCGCATGTTTTCATTGACAAGTCATCGGCAATGAAATAACCCTAAACATCGGATCGATGAGATTGAGTAATGGGCACAGGTTACATTGCATCAATTGGATTATTAGCATAACCAACCCAGTATCGTCTTTTAAAGTTTACATAGAACTTCAACTTCAACGTTTCAAAGTTCAATGTTTATTGCTCTGTCAATAGGCAGAGACTTCAGAGTTCAGTGTTTCATAGTTCTGCCAATAGGCAGAAGTTTCAAAGTTCAAAGTTCATAGTTCTGCCAATAGGCAGAAGTTCCAAGTGCAGCGTTCATAGCTCTGCCAGCACGCAGATGATTCAAAGTACAACGTTTCATACGTATAGTCTTATCAAATGTTTCATAGTTCATCAATTGTATTACAGTTCTATAGTTCTACCAACAGGTAGAGAATTTAAAGTTTATATATCCTACACTTCTGCCAACAAGCACGTAGAGATCCTAACAATCATATGACATGGTATCTATTTCACCGTATGGTTATTGTTCCATGTTTTAGCAAGGAAATTTACTCCTATATATGACTTATCACTGTATGTGGTTGTGGTGTCATGGGTGTGGTGATTTCATCGCATTGAGCATGACGATGGTTTTAATACTATTATTAAACTCATATAGCTATGTTCAATGAAGTTTAAGGATTATGTACGACATAGATTATATGTACAGAAATAAGCCTTAATAATGTACGGAGCAATGTATATAAAGTTTTAATGATTTTCGTAACAGATATTCCAGCAAGTGGTATTTATGGGCTAAACTCCTCGATTTTCATTGCGTTTATGCGTTCATATGAATGTCTCATGGAAGTTTATTAAGTATATCTACTTTCAAGTTTAAGCGTGTGGTGCAAAGGCTATTTCTCTCGCACTGTGATTGGAACATTCTGCAAAGAGAAGGAATTTCGAACAGTTGTCGTAAGTTATTATTGCATTTAAGTATTGTTTAAGAAAGGGGTTATTCACTGAGCGATGATTGCTCATTCCCATTTATTATTGTTTCCTTCCCAGGTTTCTGAAATAACAGGTAAAAGTGGATTCCCGTAAGCCGAGATGGAGTCACTGCTGTCCTAAGAGTAAAGTCATGAGCTTGTATGTGAACTGCAAATTGTATTATGATGTAACGACGTGTACTTTCATCTCTTGTGTGCCTGTATTGCATTTCATTTAGAGTCGCTCTGTAAGGCCGTGTGAGCCACCATCTAAGTGCCCAGGGCTGTACTTTTCATTGTTCATTTGTTTAAGCGTTGAACTGCGCTGGTTGTGATGGTCCGGGCGGGTGGCCCGTAGAGCTGTGAAATCCAACGGATAGCCGTTGAGTTAGTTAGCCTTTATCGTTATGTTTTTCTTGTGCAGAGAATTTATTGTAAAGCTTTAAGTCTGGAAAATGGTCAAATTTCAGGGGAAACTCTGTCCGTTTTATCATAGGAGTTAAAGAAAAACGCTAACACTCCTAGCCATAGGGTTGGGGGCGTTACAATTGTACGTGTATTTTGAGCAGATATTTTTTTTGTTTGCGTTAGTAGCAAAATATTGGAAGTTCTTCACACAAATTGCAGATGATTGTTTTTCATGTACTAAGGCATGTTCTTTTCGTTGGGAAATATGAGTTGATAAATGGGTAAAGTTGGTTGAGATTGGTAGAAAGAGGTTGAAGTAGGTTGAAGTGGATTGAAGTTGGTTAAAGTTGGTTGATATATTTTTTTAGTATGATGGGCAGAAGTTGATTAAAATAGTAAAAAGTGGGCTAAAATTAGTTGAAGTGCGTTGAAGTTTGTCGAAGTGGGTTGAAACTGATATTTTTTTATTGAAGTTCATGAAGCGGGTTGAAGTTGACTGACGTGGGTTGAAGTTGGTTGAGGTTGATAAATTTGGATTTACCAACGAAAAGAACAGGGCTTGAACATATGTGTATTTTTTTACTGTTCATATTTGGTTAATATATGAAAAAAATACATCCACAATTTATTTTATGAATAACGAAAATTACAATTTTTTTTGGAGTAATAATGGCCATGAAACTATATTTCGTAGCCGAGTCAACACAGAAAATTTTTTTTCAATCTTAAAAAAATTTTATCATCGGTAATTACTATTACAAATAAAAGATTACATTAAAAAACAAAATACGTAACTTACATAAACTCTCTGCTTCATTCAATTTCTTCTCACTCAATTTCACTCCTTTCCGCTCCCACTTATAACAAACCACTCCTATCCATTCTCACTCACTTGTTCCCCCATTTTTCCATTACAACCTATTCTACACCTGTCATTTTCCAATAAAAAGATCGAACATGGACTTATATTTAATGAGCCACTTGTATATAAATATTCATAAACTTTGCAATCACAGTAATAATTATAATAATAATAATATAAAAGTAACACGTAATAAATTAGAATTACTCCCCATGAGTCAACGGTCATGAATATCCAAGTTGTCTTCTCTCTGTCCCCCCCCAAAAAAAAAAACCCGCAAGGATGGTTCTTCTTTAAAGACTAGTATAAATCTGATCAACTACAAGTAATTGACCGGACTTCTCAAAGGGAACATTCATTTGATTTTGCCTCCTGATTCTTTGTAATCAAAAAAACCACATCAAACATGACTATGGTAATGGCAATGGCAATGAGCTCCATTTTATCAGCAACACCAACCTACAACAACAACAACAACAACAACAATCGTGTTATCCCTGTTGTTAGATCGGCCTCCTTAAAAACACTTCCCTTGGCTTCTACATCAAGATTTCTGCGCGATAACAACCATGGCTTGCATTATAATCTCAAAGCCTTGAACCCGGGCCTCCGTCCAAGGTACGCATTTACATTAATACTACATTATTGTATGATTAATCAGCTTAATCATGGAAATTAAGTACAATAATCATGCAGGAAGCATATTAGGGCTGCTAATGATAGTGCTCAACCAGCTCCACCACCTCCTCCAACAGCCCCATCAGACCCTTCTCCAACCCCAACTGGGTACGACTTTATTTTACCCTTTTTTTTTTAAGTTTTCTCCTCTTAAAATTAATTAATTTTGTTTATGTGCGTGGGGACTGTCTTGAAGGCGGAAAGAGTGGATCGCAGGAATAATGATAACATTGTTGCTGCCATTCTTGAAGAGCAAATGGGGTCCCTTGCTGTTATTTAAAGGTATTAACTAATAGTAATTATTCCTTCAAATAATTCCCATAAGAATACTAGTGGCTGCGCTTATCAACTTAATCAAAAAGGGCGCTAAATTACTACTATTTGTAATGGGGAAAATGTAGATAAATTTGACACGGAATTACAAAAAGTAGACGCCGCAGTTGAGGCGGTGGAGAACGTGGCGGAGGGGGTGGAGAAGGCGGCGGAGGACTTGGCAGAGAAGCTGCCGAATGGAAGCCGGCTGAAAAATGCTGCCGACGTGGTGGAGCATGCGGCGGAGAAAGTCGCCAAGGATGCCCATCTTGCTGATGCCGCCATTCACAAGGTGTACTTTCATCTTCATTAATCCTCACCTAATGCGTCCTAATTAATTAATTACTTAATCCGTCATTATTTTTTTAAACCGTATTCCACATGCATGCATCAATACATTAGCATGATAACGACATATGGAATGCCAACTGGCAACTAGATAGATGTGCAACGGGCAACGGCATCCACTTGCGTATTCGAGTCTGAAAAAGGACAGTACTTTTAGTATATTAATAACAAATTGAAATTCATGTAATAGAAAATCCAATTAAAAAGTGGAGTTTAGGGATAACATGGGCTTCTTTGAGTTGCATCTTGCTTTTCAATTGATTGTACCCTGAATACCTTTCGTCTTATAAATATATATTTTTCAAGCAAGTGATGGCAATTTTTTTCTAATTAATTAATCCCTGTTTTCGTCTTATAAATATATATATAAGGAGAATATTTTTGTCTATTCATGTTTTGACAATTGCTTTTATTTTAAATGTAGTTGCGAGAGTTGGAAAAAAAGGCAGAGACATATGTTGAATCACACTCGGATAAAGGCAGCAAGACAGGTGAAGAAATCAAAGCCAATACTGGACAAGCATAATTAATACTAACTAGTACATATACCTTGTAACTCATTATTTTATAATTAATCATGTACTACTGATGTTCTTTGGGTTTATTGTAGCATTTAAAATTTTCGCGTCATATGTATCCATATTCATGTACACTATAAAATTTACATTGTTCTGCCCAGCATTCACATCATCACATTTATGTAGCCTTAATTACTTTAGTATAATTTAAAATTAATGATAAATAAAGTATGATTTAGAAAATGAAGATAGCTTCATGCTTCCAACGTATAGGCAGCACAAATAAGAAGCTTGACCAAACTTTGTAAGAATTCCTAGTCAAATATGTTCTGCTGCATTAATTTGAGAGAGGGTTGCTCACCAGTCACCACCTAATTGAGAAGACTTTATCAATTTTTACGGGTGAGAGAATTTGGAATATTGAAATAATTAAGAATTTTTACCTTATTGAAATGAGTTGAAATCTCCACTCATAAAATTGGCTTCATTGCACTAGGGTGGACATTAGGGTATCTTGAGTGTCTAAAACCTACTCAAGACTAATCAAATGATTCTACTTTCGATTCTAGTTCCAAAAAATGGAGAACGGCTTCCATCAATTTTGGATCCAATTGTTTAAAAAAAAAAAATTAAGAAGAAGAAGAAAAAGACCCAAATCAAAAGTGGGAACTAGAAACGGGGAATGGTTAAATATTTAGGGCATGTTCTTTTCGTTGGAAAATAAGAATTCGAAAATTAGTGAAGTTTTATGACGAGTAGAAATTAGTTAAAATAGTAGGTAGAAATTCCGTGAAGTTGATATTTTTTTATTAAAGTAGGTTGAAGTGGGTTGTTGATGTAACACCCCCAATTCCTAATGTCTGATTAGTCCAACCTAATTACTCATAAATTATTAATTAGCAGCGGAAGTATTTTTGATTAGAAACATTACCGCCATTCCGTAACGGAACAAGGCTAACTGAAATTACCTGTAACATTGCGATTGTTTAATTCTTGTCTCACCAAATAAGAGAAATAACACACGCTTAAACATTTATAAGGTTTCTGATATACATAATGATACAAGGTATGTTTACCAAATATTAACAACCGTAACATCCAAAGAAATATACAACCATCAGGTTATTAGAAGTGCCAGCCTATAAACCACTGTGAGCTATTAGCTAGTGAAACCTCAGCAAAAGGAATTATGACGCCCTTTAATTTCTTACTACCTCCTGGTTTGTCAGTGGGATGACTATTCATTGATCTCTTGCCTAAAATAGAAAACATGAAAACATTCGAAATATGAGTCGAAACTCAGCACGTACAGCCCTATGCAGCAAAATAAGTTTTCAATTAACTCAGTTGGACACCCACATTGCAAAACATTTATTTTGTAAACAGAAGAGAGAGGATGTATAATTAAAATTGATTTGCCAGTTATTATCCGAAAGTGGACCCCCTGTTGACGTCTGCAGCGATCTTGAGATATGTGCACACCTCCCAGGCCAATCGGAAAACTTGAGTTGCAGCCGCGCGGGTAAATTGAAGGGCATAAGCCCTGATGATTGATAATTGATGGGGCCACTTGATTATGTGACAAAGCATTGCATAAAATGATTCATTATATAATTATCATATTGATTTTTGCGTAGTTTGAGAAACATGTGAGTTTTCGAAGAGTACAGGCAATGCACGTACCTGATACTTGAAAATCTCTCTTTAATTGAAAATCATTTGCTGGCAGCTTGAAGTGACCGATGTGGCCTCACTTCTGCTCCAAGTACGTAATTTTTTCCTTGATTAGTAAAAGATTAAGAAATTTTATTATCTTTACCAACTTAATAAATAATTTAAATTCTCTTACCTTCTCTTTTTATTATCATGTAACAACTATTATTCATTTAATTGGGTTCCATTGTATTTTTATTTTTGTTTCTCTTATTCACACGGCCAATGGTCTTTTATTATATGCTGTGCTAACGAAATATGGTGACTCATCTTATGTTTATTATTAACGGCGTTATCGTCAGTACTACTGGAGTTATCGTGTCAGATTCAATAATATCGTCATTTCTTTGCATTTGCTAGAATTAGTGGCATTTTTAATCATAGTTACTTTTAGTATTATCATTACTAATACTCGTTGTACTTGAGGATATCAACAACACCCTTAATAATATTTTAGTGAATATTTTCGGTTATTCCCTTATTGAGTGAATCACTACTAGGCTTTAACCTTGGTTTTCGGCCCAGTTTAAGAGAAGTCACGACCTTGAGTTCGAGTCCCAGATCAAGTCGCAATCATACGATTATCCAGAACTTATAACCCAACCAATCCCACACTTAGCTTATTATTCTTAGAAATCCAAGATCATTACCTCCACGTTCCTTCTTTTCTTCCTCCATCTTCATTTGACAACTAATTTCTAACATATACCCACACAACTCCTCTTGCACCTATAGTCCCTTTTCATTAACATGATTAACTTATTTAAACACAAATGAAGCAACATAATTAAAATAAACATAATCAAGATAAATGTTAACCAATAACCTAAATCACCATGTCCATGATTATACATACATTTTCAATACACGTACAATATATTAACCCCATTCAAATATTACTTAATGTTAATTAAACACAATTAAAACACCATAAAGTAGTTCAATTTCTCATCCCAAACCTCAAACTTTAACCTTATTTACCAACTTATGATAACACACACATCTCATAACCAAACTTTTAGAACCAAATGCTCACTAACTCCATTCAAACACCCATTATAACTCACTTAATCACCATACAAACCACAATCAAACATGTATTTTCATTTAAATCATAACCCCTAATTACTTAGTTGTGGACAAAACATAACATTCATCAACTTCATACATATATACATATATTTCTCATTTTAATCACCAACTAACTCATTAAACACTAATAATCTACATAATTATCTTGAATAACAATCAAGCCACAACCCAAATTTTTCAAAATTCATGGCCATAACTTATACTCCCACATATTTTCCTTCAATTATCAGTGACAATAATCTAAGCATCACCAACTACACAAAATTAAACTCAATATTTGCACCAAAACCACACTTCTTTACACCATGTTCATCGCAATTTCTCTTCACCCATTCAATTTCACAATCAACATTCAAGAAAATCACAAATTTGCATTCATCAACCCCAAATGCATCACTTAATATAAGAATTTGGATCTAAAATATCAAAAATTGAATTGAGGAGGGTTAGGGTTTTCACCTTTTAAACCACTCAAATACACACACAAGAGATCCAAAGGAATGGAGAAAGAGGCGGCACGGGAGGCGGAGGGCTGCCGGAGGACGAACGGCGGTGACTTCCGGCGACGATCGGCGGCCAGCGTGTGGTGGTGGTGGGGCGTGACAGGGCTGCGAACAGGGGAAGGCAGAGAGAGGGGGGTGTCGGGCAGGCAGAGAATCGGGGGGTTTGGTTGGTTTTTTCTTTTTTTGGTTTTTGTTTCATTTGTTTAGTCTTAATTGTCTAATTTAGGTAGTAAAAACTCTTTTTCCTTTTCTTTTTTTTTCCACCTTTCATTTGTGGACACATAACCCCTTTTCTAGATATGTTTTTTTCTTTATCCAACTTCTTTTATTTTTATTTTATTCATTACATACATATATATATTTTTAGATATCATTATATATATGTATACTTGAGGTAATAATTTTAGCTAGAATGAATAAGTTTAAAGTTTACATCCTTTAGATATAAATTTGGGAGAAGGCATCCTTATTTTTTTATTTTTATTATTATTATATTATTACTATATTTGTTCATTTATTATTATTACTATTACTTCACAATTTAGTCCTTTGACAATTAAGCAATCAAATATTTATTAGAACTTGAAGGAATTATTTAAGAAGCATTACAAGGTTCATTTCGAGACAGCATCGTCGTTTCAACCTGCGATGTACAAAAATATATATATATACACATACATAAAATGATAACTTAATTAATTGTGATTAGGATAATTTAAAGTAATTAACATGAATTTTAGGTTCGGACTATTGCAGTTGAGGTTGATAATTGAGATTTACCAACCGAAAAGAACATGACCTTAGTCTCACAACTCGGGCGAAGCCCAAATGAAGAAAGAAAGTAGAGCATGGCCCAAAACCCCCACAAGCCACAAGGCCACAACCCTTCCCTCAACACAACCCCCCCCCCCCCAAACAAAAAAAACCCCTCCTTTTTTGCCCAGTGTCATGCTTCTAGCCTTCTATACGGCACAACGCGGACTTTCTCTCTCGTCGTCAAACAGTGCGGCGAGCACTTTTGTTTCCCTCCACTCTCAAAGTTTATCCGATCAAAAATCGCAAAGAATTAGGGTTTCATATGATCAAGGATTGAATGGACCTCCCCCCAAAACTCGACGATTTCATCAAACATTCAATCGACGGTGCTCTGGGCCTCCGTATACCCGAGAGTTCCCTTCAATTGAAGATTCAATCTCTCCAAACATCCAATCAAATTCTTCAATCACAATGCCTCACTCTACAATCCCGTTTGAAAGAGAAAGAAGACGCCATTGATCTCGCTAGGGTTTGTTCACTACAATCTCCAATTCTAATTTCTTAAATTTTGAGGTTTTTGAGTCTTGATTCTTGAATTTGTGATAGACGGTTTGGTTCTTTCTGGATTAATTAGGCCCAGGCGTCGAAGAATGCGTTATCACTGAAGAAGTCTGTGGAGGAAACTCAGACATTGGACGCCGAGTTCTGGAATTTACGGCAGAAGCGTCGGAAATTGGCGGGGGAATGCGTTCGTAGAACTGACGAAGGTGAAGCTTTGAAAAAGTTGAGAAATGAGGCTGAGGAGAGAACGAAGGTGGCTCGAATTAGGGTTAAAGAACTGGAAGACAAGTTGAAGCAGTCAAGTGAAGAACTCCAGTTCTACAAGCGTCGATGTGAGATGTTTCCGGTGAGCATACATTGTTGGTTTTGCTTTGTTCAAACTAATAATTGATTGTCTTTCTTTCAATTCTATGTGATTGAATTCTGTGATTCAACAATATTTTGGCTCAGAATGAAACTCATACTCAAATTGATTTGGGACGTGCTTAGATGATTTCCATTGTAACTGATGAAGCCAGAGGTTTTTCTGTGGTTTTAGTCTGAGATGATGACACTGCTTGATAATTGATGTAGATTTTTCTGGATTGATAAGGTTTCATGATAGTTTTTCGAAGGATGGAAATTCTTGAACGTCTGCGTCTCTTTGTGCAATTGCTTACATTTTCATACATTCATTAACATCATTTGAAATCTTACTAAAGGTCGATTCATCTGGAGAAGGTGCATCACTACAGCAGAGTTTACTTAATCGGCTACTTGCAAGTCTAGTAACCGAGACTGAAGTTGTAAACACAGCGCGAGCTTTTCTGGAGGAAAACAGCGAGGTTCAAGTTTGTCGTGGGTTCCTTAAGATGTGGGACAGGTCAGGAGTTTTCGCTGCTGCATTGTTTCTCATATGTGCATGAGTATTTTGTTTCCTTTGCCACTTCGCTGATGCGCTTTCTGTCCGTTGTCCTAGTCTGAAACCAGAAACTCAGCATGTACTCTCAATGACTGCACAATTACGAAGTCTACAGAAGGATAAACAACCTTTAACGATCAATCTTCAAAGAGCTGAAGCAGAGGTGTGGATATGGTAACGTTGTTCTGAATGCTTAGATAATTCTTGACCGGTCATATTTGATCATACCTCATCTGTTTGGTGTGGTATTTGTGTTCAGGCAAGGGAGTTATTCGAGGAGAACAACGTTTTGGATGAAGAGAACAAGAGGCTGTTGAAGTTATGTGATTCAAATACAGAACATGCTAGTTCAGGTGACCACAGTAATGACACCACAAACAAGGTACAGATCAGAACTCACTAGCTGATTTTGGAGTAAGCTTATCATCTGATGCTGTGAATGGTTGGATATCTGTGCGTTGCAGAGTAAGAAAAGAAAAACCTACCCCGAGATGAGTTGCCAGCATGTGAAGAAGATGGAGTTTGATGATTTGGGTTCCTCTTAACGTCCTCTCTCGCCTCTTAAGGAGAACTCCCCTATCTCCAAATCGCTCAAGGACTGACTATCTACAATCACACCAATTGTAGATTATCTATTACCCATAAGGAATTATGCTGTTTGAATATTTTGTATAGCCATTGTATAGATTCAGGATAATGGTTTCTTCATTTCTCTATTGCCAGTCGAATATCTCTTGAAGGCCAAAGGATCAAATTTTCATTGTTTCTTGGAAGGTTGGAAATGGATAAATTGTTGGGATTTGGTAGAGAAATTTGGGTTCCTCTTGTGCTGTTAAATTGCCAATACGAGGAATTTGATTCGCCGCATTTTTGAGATGCAAATGTAAACATGTGTATAAAAACTTTAAATATCACCAGTATTGAAGCCAATTTCATCATTAGAACTAGTATATCCGTTTATGTTATGTGTGTACAGATTTTACTTGAGACATGAGATTTGGCAACGATGGATTACATCCCACAACAATAACATTTTTGACTAAAAGTGGAACATTTTTCCTTTCCCCCGTCCAATAGAGGGAGAGGGAGAATGTTATGTTGGGGTACTTGCTTCTAAGCATACTCCCTTATGAGTAATACTTTAGGGATTCTCTTGAGCAACTGTGTGTAACTGATGAGCATCAATTATGATTTGATAGAGAAATCTAATAATTTTTACCTTTAACTTGGGGCCTAAAAAATGTAACACAGTAGACTTCTAATCTCCTAACCAAATGTTTCAATCCTCTGTCAGGATCATAGGTTAGAAGATGAATAACAATGAGATTCCATAATACTGTACTCATAATCAAATTGAACATTTCTCACCAAAATTGTTATTATTATTATTTTTGCAATACAAGTTTATTGGACCCAATATCTATCAACCTAATTAAAAAATGATCGAACCTGAAACTGAATCTAAACTAAATCTTGTTTACTTAAACATGAGCTAATTCAAAATTAATTTTATTTAAAACCAAATCGAATGATCATTTACAAAATCTAAATTAATCCACATTTAGGCTACGTTTGGTCCTTAGAAAATTTGGTGGAAAGAAAAGTTGAAGGAAAAAAAAATGTGAAGGAAAAACAAGTAGGAGGAAAATGAGTTTTTTTCTCTTGTTTGGATCAAAGGAAAAATACAAGAATTTGGATGAGAAATTTGAATGTTGATGAATTACTTAAATCATTTTGATATCATCTAAACAATACAAGGTTGGAGAAGGTTGGAAATTTTTCTCAAACTTTACTCACAATTTTATGAAGAAAATTTTGTCACTTGTTTCTAACAATTTTTCCGTCAAACTTTCCTCCATATTTTTTTTCTTTGTAATTTTCTCTAAACCAAATATAAGAAAAAAATTAACTTTTCTAAAATTTTTTCTTTTTACCAAAATTTTCAAGGTCCGAACAGACCTTTAGCTTTCTAGGTGCAGTAAGTAGTGATCAGTGACTTGTATAGCACAAATCTCTCTTTCCTGAAGGCGCAACCCAGAGAGCCTCAGTCTCACACGGTCACACCGAACGCAAGTTTATACATTAATTCCCTTATCCTTTCCCGTTCGAAAGTCTGTAACCCATCAAGAACGATCAACACCCACTCTAAACCTTCGGGTGTATCCACTGCAAAGCCAAAAACAATCTCCAGCAAAAATGGCGCAGCTTCTTCGTTCACTATGCTTCTCTTCTACAACCTCCTTCTCTCTCCTTGAACCCCCAAATCTCTCCCCTGTCCCTCCAATCTGCAACCTCTCTATCTCAGCCCATCAATTCAAACCCACCACCCTATCCCTCCGCCATGCCCCTCGCTTCCGCCCCATCTCCTGTTCATCTTCAACCCTTACGCCCGAAAACCCATCTGTAGAATCCAACGAAGAAGAGTTTTCCTCCACTAGATTGGTCGCCGAGAACTTGCCTTGGACATCTACGGCTGATGACATTCGAGCTTTGTTTGAAAAGCATGGCACTGTGCTTGATGTTGAGGTGGTTTCCATTGTCCCAAACTTTCCTTAATCTTTTTTTAGGAGAATTTGTGATTTGTTTCCTGGGTTATTTATTTTTCGTTTTATTGGGCAGCTTTCAATGCATAATAAGATCCGGAACAGGGGATTGGCGTTTGTGGAAATGGGTTCGGCCGAGGAGGCTGCTCAAGCTCTTGCCAAGCTCGAAGCGTATGTAAGCATATTTCTCTCGCTTTTCCTTTAATTGGGTTTTCAGTTCTTTATTTCATCAATGTACACTGTTTGGTGGTTTGGGTATTTTTCTAAACACTGATAAAATGCCAGAAATGTCAATTATTGAAGGATTGTTGGGCTGTCTCTTGATAAAGTGCCAAATTATTTTGTAATTTCTCAAAGCTACTGATTTATAACGAATTAAATCTTGAAACGTTCAATGAGGAAAAATGAATGCTGGATTCGTTATTGATTGAGCGATTTGAACGAGTATAGTATTGCTATCTCCTGTCCTGATGACAAAAAATGCATTGGCAGGATTTTCTACTAAATGCTATTCTCTCACAGTTCATGTTTCTATGTTCTATAGCTAGATTAGTTCACGAATTGACTTCCAATGATTCTGTCTAAGGTAGGCCCTATAAGATTCCAAATGCTGTTGGTCCTAGTTTTTCGGTGTCTGACTGGTCCAGCCGATGATTCGCTTGAGCATTGTTCTCAAATTCCCTGCAGTGTAACCATGTAAGATATTCACCACCTTATGTGGATGACTCCTGAGCCTCCAAGGCAAGCAAATTGGCCACCAGATTGGCTTGAAGACATCATCCAACTTTCTAAAATTTTTTTCCCAGACGAGTGGATCTTTCTCTGGGCTTGGACCTGTATTACATTGAGAATGCGTGAGGGTGAGAAGTAGATATTAGTGATGGGTTGATGTGGCTCGAGTCAAGTTTACAGTAACAATATCTGGTTGCTATGCTGGACTTGAGCCTTCACATTGGATGTGGTTACATGAGCTGATTTGATTTTTGGACATGAGCCCAGCTTCTTGGCATTAGCCCGATAGGTCTTTGCTGTGTAGCGTAGTTGTTCTGTCAGACTGCTGTTTCTGATTCTTGTTATTCACAGGGTGGTTTTGGACAATTAAATAAATTGCCTGTAGGCCGTAACTATTTTGTTGATAGTGAAGGGATAACAATGTTTGTCTTGTCATTGCTCTTATGAATTTATAAACCTTTACATCTGCAATTTCTGTGCATTAGGATTTGAACAGTTGCGAAATTATTACAATTTCATCACTGGTGAGGTCTCTTTGATGTGCTGCAAAATATTATAATATGTTATGTACTAGTTGATCTTGGAATGTCCTGCTTGACTTTCATATAATAACCACAATCACCACCTTGTGTGGATCCTCTCTGTTTCGATCTCTGGAGATCCAGTCATCCAGATGTAGGTAAACGGTTTACCTGTGCAGGTGAATAGGCTGTTTCTAAAAAGCTGTAAACAATAGGGTTTCAAGAGTTCCAAAAAAAAAAAAAAAAACCTAAAGAACTTTTTTTTTTGGGGTTGGGGGGGGGGGGCGTGCTGTGGAGGAGCTAGAAAGAAGTGGAAAAGTAGAGAGCTAGATTGTTATGAGGAATTGAGAACTTGTGAAACAAAAAGCAGTCTTTGAAAACAGTCACGGAGACTGTGTAAGTTAATTATCTGGAAAGAATTTCAAATTTTCAGGGCCGTGGCTGAACTTATAATTATTTGGCTTGTGAATGTGGACCATGTCTAACATTTTGGTTTTTCATGTTTTGTAGGAGTATGAGGGGCGAAGTCTAAAGCTGAATTACGCTAGGCTAAAGAAGAAGAAAGCTTCTCGCCCTGTGCAACCTAAACCACCTGTGCTCTTCAACTTATTTGTGGCAAATTTGTCGTTTGAAGCGAGGGCTAAAGATCTTAGAGAGTTATTTCAATCAAGTGGTTGTAATGTTGTCTCAGCAGAGGTCATATTTCATGAAAATCCTAGAAGGTCAGCTGGATATGGCTTTGTTTCCTTTAAGACAAAAAAAGAAGCTGATGAAGTCCTCTCAACTTTTCAAGGGAAGGTAATATTAAGTTTCTAGCCATTGTAATTTTACTTAGCGCATCTCTTATTAGCATTATTGGGATGATCTTTTTGTGGGTACTACCTTTCTGGATCCTGCTGGGGTGAGGTCCCTATTTCGTTGTTGTTACTTGTTGTAGTTTCTTCCCTGAACTTCCCCCCTTTCTCTTTTTCTCTCTGTCCTGTGGCCCTTTTGGTTTTTCTTTTCCCCATTCTGTTGTCTCTTTCATCTCCTGGATGCTAATTGAGGAGCCTTTGTTTGATGCCTATATCTTGTAGGAGCTGATGGGAAGACCAATCATATTAGCACGTAGCAGAAGGTTTGTGAAACTTGAGTCAGAAATTAACTCTCAATCAGAAGAAGGTCAAGACATTTCCACTAATTCAAGCCGTGATTCTGAGCAACCAAAGACAGTTGATGGCTTATGAAAAATCAAGAATTGGGAGTGGCATTACGTCTTTCCATCTGCTATCATGTTGGAAGGTAAGCTTAGAGCTCTATCCTTGGAAGAATTTCCCGCAGATGTCATTCAGTGTGCATTCCTTCTCTCGGCCTCAAGCTTGGTGAGATTTCTGTCTTATGCTCGTCGACACTTCTCTCTTCTTGTTGAATTAACTCCAATTTCTTAGACAATGATATAGATGTCTTCAATGTGCTTGCTGTATGCTTCTCCCTTACACTCCTTTGATTATCATATGCAGCTTAGTTCCTATAGTCTTCTCTGTTCTACTTAGGTTCAACACTAATTTTTGTTGAAAGGTTTATAGTGGGTGGTTGGCATGAACCTCTGATCCATGGTATGCACATACTGAATGCATCAAGTTCTCTAATGGACAACAAATCTATAGTTGCTTTGGATACTGTCTTGGTGATCTCTCTGCATTGGACCGGCTTCATAGGAGGATGATGATATGGCTGGCAGCTGGTTTCTTTTCTTATTTATTTCCTTTCTGTTCTTTTCTCCATGCCCTTCTTGGACGTGTCTGGAGTCTTGCATTTTCCGTGACCTCAGCTGACTGTAAAGTAAATCAATTCAGCTAGAGCAGGGAATGTGACTACTTGCTCATGACTGTGGGTTTGGCAGTATTTAGTGACACATGTTTATGACCCTCTGAAGATCAACGTGCAGGAGCTCCCCAATGGATTATCTGAGGTACCTAAGGTCACTGGAAACAAATATTTCTCTTGAGCTGTATTCCGAAGCCGAAGGTATTTATGTAATAGTAGGTACGAGGCAAACCTGACCAAGGGCAGAAAATTTGGGGACACGTCGAAGGGGAGCCTCCCGGGTTGAGGATATCTTGTGCTCCAAGTCTTCATTGGCCATGAGCTGTCCTCGGGATGAAGCTGCTTTTGTACTTCAGCCTTGGCCCACAGCCCATGGGTCAGAGCTGTTTCATCCGAACTAGGGTGACTATAGTTGTCGACATGCTAGTAATTACAATGAATGAGCAAGTTAGATAGAGTGGTGAAAGGAACTTGGCTGGGGATGAATGAATTTGTTTACGCGTTAACTACTATAAGTTACACTGTACAATTTGATAGAGTGGTCGTAGCTCATGTTTATGCTGGACAGGGCTCAGCTTGATATCTGAAGCCTAATTGTTGCTTGAGGAGCACTAACAATCACGATCTGAAATATTGTATCTGGTTTTCCACCTGGCTGATATCCTGAAAGAGATTGGGTTTTAAATCGATCACGTTGAAATAGTTTGCATATGCATGCGTCAAGGAGGTTACCTTGTTTCTGCAATGATTGTGCAACAAGATATGTTATCACTTCTTACTCTCAATTTGAGAATTGGAAAAAAGAAAGCATTACTGTTGATCAAGTCCGCAGCTTTTTTAATGCTGTATTTCCTCTTCTGTTATGACAAAACTAAGATTGCCAAGCTTTTGATGCAGGGCGTTCAACATACAGTGAGCTAAACTATATGCTGCTCTGGTGTCTGGGAATGGAACAGACTTATCCCAAGAAGGTTTCCTTGGTTATATTGTGCACCTTGTACAAGCTTGCTCTCTCAACATTGCGCTCTAATTTGCCTTACACTGCAACTCAACTGTATGTAGGTAATCAAATCACAAACTGCAGGCAATGTATCCAAAGAGTTTACTCTTGAATATCTCTAATTGAGTCAATGTCGTTGAGCTTGTACTCTGAAAATTATTCTTATAGCAAAAGGTGTACATTGGCTTGTGAACGTTTCTTAAACACAACCAATATTTTTGACTGCTCTTAGCGTATTTTAGGCATTACTTGTATGTTAAATTAGGTGTTCTAAGGGCTTTCAATTGATGGATTTGTCATTTATTCTCTGTTCCTCCTCCTCAAGCTGGGCTTTTCGTCTTCTGTGTGGCCTTGGTTATGAAGCTAACAGTTCCATTGTGAGTTTTGGGCGTCTGTGTATATATTTTATGTATGTTTACTCGGACTCTTCCTTTTCTACACAGTTTTATATGAATATACCACTAATCACATAGGATTATGTATTTTTCCTTTATGAAAATTCGCTAAGAAAAAGGGTGAAGCTTAAATTTTGTGTCTGTGTATGTATTTGGAGATCTAAGTATCTTTTGATATAATGATGATTGATACATATGTGAATAGTATAACTTTCAAAAATTTTACTAACTAATTAAACTGACAATTATAATATCGTTTGATTTTGCAATGTTTATATATTATTTAATTGTTAATTTGTTGCGGGCTCTTGCAATTGGTTGGTGATAGGCTATTGTGCTTGGTATTTAGGAAGTTATTAATCCCTTGGAATTGAGTTGTACTGAGATGGCTAGTTCTCTTGATTTTAGTTGATGAGGAGACTTCAATTTTTGAATTTAGGTAATGGGATTATAGCAATCCCAGTATATTGAGGATTTAGGCAATTGCTAGTTTGCTTAATTTTAGTTGGTTTTGATAATTTCACTTTCTGTTTTGCCTCAGTTGGTTTTGAATTCAGTTGGTTTGATTTGAATGAATTAGGCACTAATTAGGTTTGTCGTTAGTTTCTTGATTCTCTTGGAGATGAGTTCGGCTCTCTTTTTGATTTTCTACTGTTAAACAGTAATTAGGTGGCAGAATGGCAGACCATTTTAGAATAGGTTTACTTACTATAATCAATTCAGCTTGAAACATGGTTCACTTATCATGATCAAGTTTTCTTTTCTTGAAGAGCTTTTTAGATAATGAAAATCGTTACAAGTAGACTTTGCAGTTACAAGTAGACTTTGCAGTCGAATGAGTGATTCACTTCTGAGTAATTACTAGATTTGCTATATAAAAAAGATATATTTGATTCAATCTCTAATAATTTTAGCATGTATTAATACCAAAACAAGAAGAAATGTTAAAGGACAATTCTAATAGTAGACTATTGTAATATTTCATATATTGTTTACACTTTATTTTGTGGTACACATGATGACGATACTCGTAAGTGAACACCATTGATCCAAATATCTAGATCTGTCACTGCATTTAAGTAATTACCATTAAACTACATTTAGTTGGTCCCTTGAACTATTTATTCTTATTACCAACTACAGAATAAAAATAAAGAAGAGTAAATAAATAAAACATTCTTATGAGTCCATGGTAGCTAGGTGTCATTGTTACTGAAATATGACCATATAACTACCACCTTCATTCGAAAGCAGAACCAATGAGTATGGATTCCTTGTGAACTAAGTATACAGCTTGAATTTGCCTTCTCAATAACAGCTAGCCCAGTACTTTTACCTTTATATCAACCATAAATGAGAGATCGATCTGGGCAATTAGGTGTCTGGGCATTCTGCATTCTGCATTCTGCAATTATGTGGTGTACAAAAATGGACTACTCAGATGTACGGGGTTGGAGTGAAAGTAGTTTTACCTCCCAAACTTTTGCACGTTAATCTCGTGAAGTTTCATGGGCCATGCAGCATGCTTCTTATCCTTATCCTATAGTATATCAGGAGTTCGATTTCCACCACAACGTCAACTCTTGAAAGCATATATAAGAAGTGAATATGCCATTATGTTAACCAACATATAGGTTGATTCAACATGTTTGACATTTGTTATTTTTAAATAAACTCTCATATTCGGATCTATAAATGGAGAAAACATGTGGCAGATAGGCCTGACAACATGTCAGATTTAGAGCATGTGGACCTTCACCCAAATCTCTCACCTGTATCGACCCGATCCATCCGTCAACCGCTTACCCGCATCCAATTCACTCATCAGTAATCACTCCTGGGTAACGGGTGATAAAGTAGCATAAACCATCAAAATTTCTGATGCGTAAAAACAGGCATGCAATTTCTGACACGTTGCATAATGACTACTGAATCAGGTAACCAAAAAATTTGCAATTTCCAACAATTTCTGCAGTTTCACGAAATTCATGCCTACGTGTTAGCAGATAATTAATTCACTGGCAAAAACTGGGCAAAGAAGAAGCAACGTAATCAACCAAAATATGACTGAAATTAAACCCGAAAAAGCTGCGAATCAAAAAACCTAAAGACCTACAAACCATCAAAATTTTGCAACAAAACTAAATAAAGAGTAAAAACAGAAATACAGAAAATGCTATACATTTTGCGATCTCCTGGCACTTTTTCTCTTAATTTTGTTAGAGTTGAGAGCGCTATCTATAGAAACAGCCATGCAAGGCCTCCTTGTGCCCCTCCTCATCTTGATTCGTTGACTTCATGCAGATTTTCAGGAGAATTTATCAGCTGATTTGCGTGGAATCTAATAGAGCACTGGCGGACAGTCGGCTACGGTGAGCCTAGGACTGAGGAGAGGGTGGGTCGCACTATCAGGCACAAGTTGCAGACCTAGCTGTAACCTCCGGCGACACGGGCCTGTGAGGGTAGGACTTAGGAGGGGAGAAAGTGAAAAGAGTCGAGGGGCCCAGGGAGTGGCCGGGTGGGGAAGGTCTGGCAGCCAACTAGCTGTGGGCAACGGGTCGGGTCTTCATCGAGTAAAACGGGTCGACCCGTTTAAAATAAGGTCAATAAATGGTCAGATCAATAATGAGTTCGGTTAATATATAGCAGACTGATATGTTCAAGCATATTAATGGGTCAGGTTGGTTGGGCATTAACGCCCCCTTTAGTGACTTAATATTTTTTTGAACCAACTAGCCACACTAATTTACATGGTACAATTAATTATGTCAATGCTTTATATGTAACAATAATTATTATGTAGAGTTTTTGGTGCAACTTTATCCTATTTTAAAATAGACCAAAGCGGGTCATCTATAAACTAGCTCGACCCACTTTGTTCGCATACCGACCACGACCCGACCACAACCTGATCCAACCGACTTCATAAACGGGCCAACCCTAATCCTGTCCGGCCTGGACCGTTACCTATCCCTGTAACCAACTATAACTCAAGAAATGAGGGGGTGGTTAAACTAGGGTTTCTATATGTGGTTAAACTAGGGTTTCTATATGTAGGGTCATTTAAATGGTGATGGGTTAGACCACGGATTCAGTGGGCCATCACCTGAATCCAACTGTTTTAATTCAGCCATTTAACCGAGTTTTCATCATGTTTTTTTTTTTTTTTTTTTTGAGTCAGGTAACTCAATTGTCCAGCAAGTTCGTGTGAAATTGTTCTATCCCTTTATGGATCAACAATGACAAAGGTCCAAACCCTTCCCTAAAAAATGTCGCGGTTTTAGATAGGATTTTAAGGTAAATTTACCCCTAGTTAAAAAAACGTATTCATTATTTACAATATTAAAGTAACTAATTTGCATCTGAGTTATTTGGTCTATTCATTTACCTTGCGTAACGCACCTAAGTTACCTAACCAATTTTCTCAATCTATCCATTGTTTTAAATTTCAAAATGAATGGTGGGTCATGTCAAATTATTATTTTTAACTACATTTGATCTTCAGTCAGACTTTTTATGCAACAATTAATATTGCTTCTAATTTATTACACTTTTTTTTTTTTTTCCTTCAATTTGTTCAAAATTATCATATTTGTCCACATTATCACAACGCTTAATCCATGCTAATTTCAAGATTTGATATTGAAAATTGTACTTACAACAGGATCCCAACTTATCATAGGGGAAAAAACAGATCCCAGCATGAGATCACACATATAATAAATAGCATCACTTAGGCCTTGTTCTTTTCGTTGGTCAATTCTAAAATACTAACCTCAACTCACTTCAGCCTACTTCAACCCACTTCTACTATTTTAATCAAGTTTAATTTATCACATTAAATAAAATTCAACCCACCTCAACTTATTTCAATTTATCTCAACTTACTTCACCCTTTTACCCACCCCAATTTTCCCAAAAAGAACAGCCCTTACAGTTTACATGCCCTAAGAAAAATCGAAGTGGCAAGTAATAATTTGTTCCTTTTGTTGAAAGAGTCGTTTGTCTATTCTTTCCAATATTCGAGTGTTCTGGTGCCATAGAAAAAGCTTGAAAGAATCCGAATGTAGCATATCAATCTTCTTTTTTATCTACAATGCCAACCTAACAAATTGTAATAATTTTCCCACTTTACCCCTTCACCATTAGACCTCATACAATTGATCCGTCGTCTAAAATGCATACCCAATGACGCACCCATACCTATATTCAACGCGATACTTAAAATAAGTTCACCAAAAAGTAAACATAAAGCCCAATCAACCCGGATGGAATTAAAACTAATGTGATGTTTCTTATAAGATTGCTTCTCTCACTAAAAATAAATTCATTAAATCACATATAAGGTGACTACGTTAAAACTGATTGAAGTCGAAAATCATCCAACCCAAACGTAACCAAAATCGTATTACCGTTAGCCCAAAAATATAACCCGATTCAAACTTAGAACCTAACACGCCCCCCCCCCCCAAGGATCTACCAATCACAAGCCAACAAATTTGTACGCCCTTACCCAGCCCTCCCCTACTGGAATTTGTTGTTTGGAAGATTACGACCAAAATAATCTCTCTTTTCTCTCACTTGACATTATTAGCTGTCTCTTCTGTGTCGCGCACAGACACTCTTCCAAGTTCCAACCAAACTGTCACAATTCACAGCTCACTAGTTGAAGAGTCCCTATCTCTCACCACAATTCCACTTTCATTGATACCATCTAATCTTCACTTCTACTAAGCAACTGGATTGGGTACCAACTCTACTTTACTTCACATTCTTCACTTAATTAATTAGCGCATAATCACATTCAAGAATAGACAGTCATGGCCAAGCATAGTGAATTCAAAAGACAAAGAAGCTTAGGAGAAACAATAACAGTAATAATTAACAATAATCACAATAATACAAGTAACAAATCAAATTTCAACAGTAAATCCAACGCTCTCCCAGCCAATACCATAAACAATCAACACCACCGCCACTACCGCCATCATCAAATATGAACCAAAATAAACAAACAAATATCCTCCAAATAGAGTCAAACTTCAAATTAAAAAAAAAAAAAAAAGCAACCAAAAGTAGAGAGAGAACGAGAGAATCTCCAGATCTGGATCTAGAACATCAAAACGGAGGCCAAGGCCACAACGGCGGCGGATCCGGCGGCCACTCTGTTCAAAGCGGTGGCGCTGCTTGGACTAGAAGTAGGAGATCCGGCGGGGCCTCCAACGCCGGTGCTACCGGAAGGACCACCGGCGACGGGGGCGGTGCTGGGGGCGGAGGTCGGCGGTGAAGGTGGTGAGGCGAGTGGAGATGGTGACGGAGAGACAGAGGCGGCCGGAGGAGTAGCCTTCTTCACCGGAGCAGGAGCCTTGCCCACCGGAGTGGCGGTTGGTGCCTTCGCCGGCGACTGAGCTGCGGTGGAGACGACGAGGAGAGCGAAAATTGCGGCGATGAGTGCTCTGGCCATTGCTGAGATGAGAGAGAGTGAAGAGCTCTTTGAGTCAGAGATAGAGAGAGAAATTACCAGCGAGCGAGCAGCTATGCAGATTCAAGAAGAAGTGGGGGAAGCGGCTTATATAGACAGAGAGTCAGGGGTTAGAAGGGTGTAAATGACTTTCCAAATTGTATTAGACAAGTAATACTACTGATTAATTAGTAATTAATAATTAAGGCAGAATTTAATAATCGCGACTTTGAGTTAGCTAGTAACAAGCCGACAACTCACCCACGTTAGCTGTACTGGGCCACACCTAATCATAGCGGTCTCCCTGGGCAGAATTTTCAACCTTCGAAGCAGAGGAAGGATCTAGTCCGTCCACGTGCGCTATTCATTGAGATGTGATTGAGATCTATATGATCGAGCGGCTTAGAACGTAGGTGCATGTTAGTTGTGTGGACGTTAGTTGGACGTAACCATATTGTTTTGGACCGTTGGAGATTTAAAAAACATTAGGTGTAGGGTGATTATATATTAGTTGGGATATTTATATAACCGAGTCCAACCCAAAAAGGGTGTCGACCGTTATGATTAGCACGTTGTTGGCAGAATAGTTTAACGTTGTTGGCAGAACAGTTTAATACAGATGGTAGCTGTCCTTGAATGAGGGGGTTTTGGCTGTGCAAGACTACAAGAGTAGACCTCTAATTTTATTGTTATTGTTATAGGTATTAAGTTTCATGTTACATGTTGCTTTCTTATTTGGGAGAAATTATAGGAAGTCGACATATTTTTTATTAGATTCAATTACTTTGTAGATTAAGTCTGATTTATATTATATCCTGCTATCTATTGATATCTAATAAATCACCCACGCATATTTAAATCTAAGATATAGCAAATTTGTTATTTGAATAAGGTCAATTTTAATTTGATTAGAGCCAATATCGTGTTAAAATCTAATTGACGTGAATAGAGTTGTTTGTTTAGTTGCTTTTCAAGTCCACACCTTTGTGACTCGTGAGTCACTCCATTTGATTGATTTGGATGATTTAGTTTTGTGATTAGATCAAACATTACAAGGTCAAATCTATACTAAATTTTGACCTTTAATCAAGCCAATGTTGTAGTCAAAAGTAGAATTTAGTGCAATTTTTGACCTTTAATCAAGCCAATGTTGCAGCCATAAGTAGAATTGAGTGCAATTTGATTGAACTTATTCAAGTTTGACTTATTATTGAATTAGACTAATTCAGTACTGGGTCAAGTTTGATTGAGGTACTTTGAATTTGTGTTAATAATCATCTTATATTTTCGATTCGTACTAGGGGTATAAATTATTTAGTTTAAAATCAGAACGGATCAAAGGTCGAGTTGGACTGGACTAGATCGACCGAAGGAATTTGTTATGGTCCTCGGTCTTGGTTATTGGTCTTATTCGGTATTCGGTCTAGTCCTTAATTCGGATCGAACTGTGGATCCAAAAAGGACCAAATGTACTTAGACCTTTTTTAGGATTTTTAGCTTTTATTTTTCAAGTTTTTGATACTCATTTGCCCCTAATTTGTGATTCATCGATGTTAGGAGATGTATTTCTAAACTTCCTTATCAATTTAATGGGTTTGTTACTATCAAAAAACAAACAAACAAAAAAAGTTGATAGGCTTGTTGAACACTTTTTTAATTTGTTCTTAACGATTTTTTTTTGAACTAAATTACAAAAGTTTTCGATCCAAGTGGCTCGTCCAGTGTCGGTCTAGTCTGGTTCGGGCTTTTCTATTCTGGTTCAACTCATAATCGGTCCATTCCTCGGTCGACCTTTTAGGCCTTATTTGATCTTTGGTCCAACCCGATCCGGTGCATTCTAATCCGAATTTAGACCAATGAACACCCTAATTCTAGCAACTAAAAGTATCTTAGGGCAAGTTTACCTTAATTTGAACCCTTTATATTAAATAGTAAAAGTTAAATGCATTTCCTAGGGGTTGGCCGGCTAGGTTGGGTCGTCCTCGTGATTTATGACTGTAAATTACTTGTCTTGTGTGCTAAGTGCTTATAAAGATGGCTTGTCAATACCTTTTTTTAAGTTGTTTATCATGTTTTTATTTTCATTTTTGTACTATACATGGACCACCAAGAACTACTTATATCTAGGCCATGTTGTTTAGTGATAATCAAGGATGACAAAGGACGGTTAGTCCAATGATTAAGCCATATAATGAATGAGCTTGATTACCAACTAAAAATGTTTATTCATGATCCATGTGCTGTGGCCCATTCTTGTCTTTTATGTTTTCTTCCTCTACGCCAATCTCTAACACAATCGATATGAATATATTGCATAATAAGCCAAGGTGTACGTGGAGTGATGGATTAAAAGTTTTATAGAAGTATCTGAATTTTATTTTTTTTAAAGATGTGATACTAATTAATTTTTATATCGATCTATTCGTTTCAACATTTAGAAAGTGTTTGGTAACAACTAACTGCTCCTAACCACTGTTAAATAGTTAGCTGCTAGCTATCATTCGTTAATCCTAACCACTATGAACGCTAGCAGCCATTGCAAGCGATGGTTAACCATTATCTATTATCTCTAAGTATTATTTTGAACCGTTACTAATCGCTAATAAACGCCGGTAGCCGCTACGTACCATCCTAACCACTACTAAATGCTAACCACAAATTTTTTATTTCCCTAAACAATATAATTTTTTCCCCACTGAATGTATGTGTAGAAAAATGGTGAAGTCGTCCCCACTTGGTAAGTTTAGTAATACTACTTAATTTTAAGAATGAAGTTGTCTCTACTTAGTAGTGGGACTATAATTTTAACAAAGAGATTCCTTCGAAGAGCCCCCCTCTCTGCAATTTGCTTTGCTGCTTTCTTTACCCAAAAGGAAAAGGTTGGCACTAAAATTGTTTGAATGGTCTTTAACTAAAGCTTGAGGTAAAAGCAAATGCCAGAATACTATGCATTATTGCGACTGGTACTAGTCATTACCATATATAAGAGCATTTTTAATGGAAGTTCCCCAAATTTGAAATTCTATTGCACCTCACAAGAAAAAGTTTCATATTTTGGAACCTGTATTTTTTTCACCTTTTCAATTCATAAAACTTTATTTTGAATTATTCAATATAATATTTGTTATGAACTCACCCTATAACATGCAGCCTTTTTTTTTAACCACAAAAATAATATTTTTTAAGACAAAAAGACAAAAACAAAATATAACTCCGGTCGCGACTGCAAAGAGTTCCAACCCGCATTCCATGTCACATTTGACATGCTTTGGAAAGATAACAAATGAAATTATTGGCTTGTTTAGTTCTATATAATCGAAGTGGTAATGCAATCAAAATAGTAATGGTGATTCCATTACCATGTTTGGTTATCATTAAGGAATGTAATCAAGATTGCATTGTAATCACATTTACCTCAATCTATGCAATTATAATTACTTGACTTTCCTAAATAATTGTGATAACATACTTTTGAATCAAAGTCTATCTAACTATAAGCTATTATATTTGATAACTTTCTCCCTCTTCTCTCCATTGTCGTTCCTCTACTTCCCCTCTCTTATTACTTTGACACCATTTTTTAAAAAGGTTTGAAGCCCCCTCACCCCTCTCTCGCCTTTCCGCATTAGATAAAGTTTAACCTAGACCATGATCGCATTATTGTAACTGCATTTTTATACGTTCTAGACATCATCTCTCTCTCTCTCTCTCTCTCTCTCTCTCACACACACACACACACACACACACACACACACATCATCATCATCATCATCAGATCATCATCTTCTTCTCTCTACTTGGTAAACTTGAACAATATTACGCTATTGTAATCTAAAAGAAATATAGTGAAGTAAGTCTTATGTGAAATATCGTAATCATAATTATAAGATATTAGATGATAGTTATCAACAAAGCTATAAATAATTAAAACATGGAAAAATAAAATGCAAATTGAATTGCAAGTACTTCAGGTCACATATAAAATTAAGTATTGTTTGTAAATGAATTCATTCAACTATACTCGCAAAAACTTTATAACCAAACATTGTAATGCAATTATTATCCCATTTCATCACATTAATAATTATATTACATGGTTGATTCCATTGCATCTTGATTGCATTACTTTCAACTAAATGCTACATATGGGCGAACTAGTGGAATGAGTTCTACTGACTAGGAATACTCTTAATAATCATCCTCCCATATGCCAGTGCAAACTCAACTGTTCCCCTCATCTCCAATTGCTCATGTAGTCATGTATATGCTAATGTAGTAATACTATATATAGATTTGGCTGAAGAAGATGCATGTCTTATCCTCATTTGATTTTGACTATATTTACATTGACTTACCCTTCATGCCTACTTTGTGTTCTACACTTTGTCCTTTTTTGCTATTAAAACTATCATGAAGAGAATTTAATTTTTTTTTAAATATCAAATCATAACATCAATCAAATACACGTGATTAATTCGTGAAGATATTCAATTTACTCCAAAAGGTTTCAAAAAATATTTCTTTTTCGTGAGTTTATAAAAATCAACTCATGCTACTAGAGATACTTACAGGAATAAAATTGCCTAAATCTAAGCCTTTCTAGAGCTCAATAAAGGCCCTGTTTGGTAAACAACTGTTAGCTGTTAGCTGTTTGTATTAGCTGTTAGCTCTTAGCTGTTTGAATTAGCTATTTATATTAGCTATTTGAATTAGCTGTTTTTAGAAAAAAGTATTTGGTAAAAATTAGCTATTTCTAAAAAATATGTTGGTAAAATTTCATTTACACCCTTATTTATGAATTAGTTTTTAATGAGATGTGTGTAATTTTTCCAAACTTATGGACAATTATGTCATTTCTACAAAAAACTCTTCTTAAAAGGCTAATGGGAATAGCTTTTTTAAAAAGAGCTTTTTGGAGCCAAACAGCTCTTGCAAACAGCTCTTTACCAAACACCCTTTAGCTGTTTGACTTGATCAAAACAGTCAAAATCCTCCCAAACAGTTATTTTTTTCCAAAAAGCTGTTGTTACCAAACACCCCCAAAATAAACCCACATGGAGAATTATTGTTGATGTTCTATTCAAATCTTTATTACAAGTACAACAATTAGCATACCTAGATGACTTCAAAGTTATATCGATTTCAATTGTAAGTTTATTTGGAGACGCCCGATTGGAATTTCTAAGGGTAGGATATCACGTCTCCAGAGATCAAGAGCATATCTTTTCCATAATTTTTGACGTTAGACAGATGCATAGTGACACTGCATCCGAACCATTGATGGATCCGAACCACAAAAAGGGCCCACGGCTAATAACAAATCAGACTGTTAACGTTTGCAGCAACGATGAAATTTTATAGAAGATACGTGATAAAAAGAAACAAAGGTGAAAGGAACACTGCGTGGTCCTCGTCCCATCAAAAGCCAGACCCTTCACCCACCCCTCTTCCTCCTTTCCTTGTTTTCTCCCCCGTCATCTTATCTCTTACCCACCTAGAAAGATGCTTACATTCACAGAAATTATACTAAAAGCATGATAATGACAATCCTTGCAGGAAGAACCTTCCAGACGAGAGAGGAGGAGCCTATAATCTAGGCTTCTCAAACCAGCCTTGCAAAACGTTTTTCACACCCAAGAGGGAACTCGTAAAATATTTTCCGTGAAAGACTGTAAAGGCGTAGCACACTTACACATTGAAAATAATAGGTACAATGTCTCAAGCTCAACGGAGAAGAAAAGAAGACATTTGCTAATTTGACCTTACATGCAACTTTTCTAAGGAACTATGCGAGAACATATAGTCATTTACGTAAAACTTCTAACTGAACACGCAACATTGGCAACTTCGCAGTTATTGGGTTAACGTCAGAGGATCTTCTTCCCTCATGTAATAGCCTCACTCTGAATTGTAAAAGTAAATTAGTGTCTTCTAGACCTTAAAGTTATAGAAAGAGGACGGTAGAATTTATGCAAACATCTTGCTTTGATCCACCACACTCTAAGTTTTTTGGGGGGGGGGGGGGGGGGGGAATCATCCAAATTCGGCAACAGTAGAGGTACTGGAGAATAAGCAATGTAGCATACTCAATATTTCCCACAGCCAAGAGGGCTACTACTTGCCCTCTTATTTCCATTCAAGACGTGATGATCTCTTCAATTTCACCAGCTGAAGAACACAGCACCAACCTCACAGAATTACCACCACTGTCAAGGAGCCTACAAGATTATATTATATAATTGAGAAGGAAATGTAACTGCATCCCGGGCCTTCCCAATATGCTGCAACAGCTTCTCCGTCCAGCCAAAGCAAAAAAGGTTGACATTTGTCGCCTCATTTTTGTCGACTCTAATCCGAAAGGAATAAGCATTCTTCATTGCGAGATGTTTTGTGGAAGATGTGTGCTGTTTAGCTTCGCGAGTTCTGCTGGACCTGCATCACTTCGCTTCAAGTAGAATTGACGAATATGGAGCTACACTGTATGTACCTTTGATTCCAGGCACACCCTCAGATACAAAATCATCAGGGGAGTTGAGGTTTGTATCTACCTGGAATACATCACAGCCACAACTAGACGTTAGAGGACTAAAATCTTGGTGGCATACAACTTTGTTTCTATTCCGTTGTCCTATGAGATGGATTATTTAAACAAAGTGAGCACGAACTTGGAAGTCAACAATGTCCTGTCTATCCTTTTTTACTGATGCAGCCTTTTTTTACGGACCCCCCCCCCCTTTGGTGTAGGTTGGCTAACTGGCTAAGATGGCCCAATATATGGTCGATCACTATCACTCATGGAAGCACCTAGTGGGGTACGGCATGGAAGCGGGACAGGGGGGAAGGTCCTTCCAAATGCCCCTAGTGCGGTTGAAATCCACTACTTGATGGAAGGTCAGTCAAATCTCATTGCAGAGGTGGCTAGTCGATTTACAACCAATGATATAGCACTTCTCATGAATACAGCGCTGAAAACGGATGTAGTGTGAGTATGATTCTGAAGGACCAAAAAAGAACAAAACATAGTAGATGACCAACCACTCGGAACCATTGCTTATTCTGAGGAGGTGAAGGTATAGGTACTTGAACAAAGTATTCATGAGCATTGAACGCTAGATAGATGTCCCTTCCATGTTCACCATGAAGTCTGCACAAAAATAACACATAAAAGAGACATAAAGAGCATGAATCAGTATCATCCCTGTTATATGCTATTAATTACTCTTTGCTGAACCATATGCATCAAATTCCAACCCCAAATACAATGTGTATCCTACATTCACAAAGTTCGGGAAGATGAGAAGGGAGAAAATGGGAAAATAAGCTTACATGGTGCAGGACGTCAGGATAGGACGTAGAAATTTCAAAAAGTACGATAAATTGCATATTAAACAATCACAGACAAATGTTTGCATGGTCAACCTGCTTCTCCCAAGTTCTCTCTTCCTTAATTATCAAAGTGGTGGATTGACCAGTTTGGATGGAAAAGCAGGCTTGCATGCTATGCTAACAAAGACATGGATTCATGTATGTTTTAGTCCAGCCTTCTGTTATTTTGCAGCATTACGGGTTCAACCAAGCATCAGACAAGCTGAAAATACTGCAAGTTGTCAGATGATTAAGGAGTTCAGTTGTACAAGTTCTTTACTCCTGTACTAGACATGCTCAGAATCCAACAATAACATTGGCTGCTAGCCTCCAAGATTTGCTGCTATCCTCCAAGATTTGAGCATGAAATCGAAGCATACAAGTGGAACATGAATGCACATAAACTTTTGCATGCTTCATGCTGGTGTTAGGCGTCCGGATCCATTCAGAATCAAGATCCAACATGGTGACATAATATCTGTGCCATCTAGATCTGGCAAATGGCCCGTTTATTTCCGTGTTGGGTCAGACTTAGGATAGATACCATTTTCGGCTTAGGGTGACTTTGGATTGGTTAATCTTTGATCCAATAAGCTTGTCTTGCAAAAAAGTTGGGGGGTCTTGGAGGAAAAATTCGGGTCGGATCAGGTTGGGTTTCAGTACAAACTGGGTTATCCTATTTCAAGTGTTGGATCGGAAATGCATCAAGGCCATTTTCGGGTTTCAGATTAGTTTTGCCTGGTCTAGTGCCATCATGGTCAATTGAACTTCACATGGTAACTAACATTCGTCATGGCCCCAAACTTCCCGATAAACATCTGAACCAACAATGAACAGCAGGTTGGCATGGTTTCTTACGTGAAAGCCAGGAATTTACTCTCTATATTGCCCCAATTGTCCTCATGCCAGGTTACATCCTTCTGCAAAGAAATATTAGAGAACTTCCAGTCAAGAAAGATGACCATAAATTTAGTGGATTAACAATCACAAACTGCATAATAGAAGATGAAAGCAGGCTAAAGCGGCATCACAATCCTATCAGAGTAGTGTCCCACTAAAGAGCTAGAAGTAAACAAGCAAATAGACATGAGGGAAAACGGGGACCATCAACTAGTTTATTCTGTCATTGGTGTGTAACTAGAGAGGATTTCCTGTGCAACAGCACAAGAAACAACGCCAAGAACATGTTGTCACTCACATTTTCTTTTTTAAAAAAAAAAAACCCCCAAAAAAACCTCACTGAAGAGAAGAGAAAAAAGCAGCCTAAAATTTCCCTTCATTGGCAGCGATGACTTTGGTATGCATTTATTTGAGCTTTGAGAACGATAATCATTTAGATAATTTCGACCTTATGAGGGTTGTTAGATCTGTTGTTATCTAACAAAAATCTTGAATGCAGATGTTACATGGCATAAGTTCATGAAATTTTCCTTCTTCCTCCCCCTTCCCCCACTTTGTAACCATACACACACATTCCCAAAAAAAAGAACGAAAATACGACCCTTACATTCCATCAGGCACTTGATTCGTAAAGAGACAAACAAAAAATTACGACTTATATTGCCTTGCAGCTAAAGCCTAAAACAATGCCCAGTTGTGTAACTGCCTGTGCTGTGAAGATTACTTAAATGAAGCAATCCCCTCTCTGCCCCCCCCCCCCAAAAAAAATACCCATAAAAAGGGTGTGCCATCACAATTAGTCCACATTTTCAATGAAAGACAACACATAGACAGCCAAACAGCCTGCATTTGAATCTAACACTCACAGTTCACTTGCCAGAAAGTCGAAAATTAGAAGGGCAGAGTTGAAAATGGGCAATATTATTGTTTTCGCTTTATACCAAACACCCAAGATCTTCTTTTAAATCATCATGCCTACTCACATCATTGAAAAACGTAGTTACTTACTTTGTCAAGAAAATTTTCATGTTTGAAGATGTCATGAGTTGCACGAAACTTTATTACTTCAGAGAAGAACCTGAAGTGGTCACCTTTCTTCGCCTCCAGCTTCACGTCATAAATGAATGCAACCATATTAGTAATACAAATAGTACTAACTACTAAGCATTATGCCAAATGTTACAGCTGAAACGTTGCAGCAAAGACCTCATACCTGCTTCCACTGGAAGTTATTAATGACACTGTCATGTCCATAGCTATTGTTATTTCCGAACCTCGTATGCCCATATTCATCACCCATTAGCATCATTGGTGTGCCCTGGAAGAATCCAAGCAAGGTGTGAATTGATGACATAAATTCCAGGGAATGGTAAAGGGTGCGGCTATATATGTGAGCCACACAATTTAAAAATAGCTCAATTGGCAGCACAGAAAGGGGAATTGGCGAAGTTGAATTGAGCACGATGCAGTACCAGCATCATCATAACTCACAATGCATCTTGGAGGGTACTGCGAAATATTCAACCCTCCGTAAAGAGAGAGAAGGGAGGAGGTAGGTTGATAATTGGAAAATTAGGAAAGTTGTGGAAAGCAATTTCCCTATGAATTTGCTATTCAATGCATGACAGCAGACATGCACCTTAACACTAAAATGAAGTGATAGACTGACTCTAGTAGACATACACTTACTTTCACGCAAGGAAAGTAATCAGACTTGACAACATGATAAATTCAAGTGAAACCCCCGTTTAGCTGCTTCCAGTTATATGTTTAGCGGATGTTGCATCAACTGCTCCTGAACCACTTTCAAAAAAAAAAAATTAAAAAAAATTTTAAAAAAATGACAAGATCAGTCATCCAGCAGCACCTACTCCTTCATTCTATAAAAACAGGTAACATCCAGTAGAACCATACACACTGCCCGCATGACCTAATTTATTGTGCTTCCAGATGAACGTCGCTGCTTGACCTATCCTTTCTCCAACACCTATCATCAGGGAATTCTATTTACTCGATTATGTAGCCATGATTTGTCAGGTAATATCACAGCCCTTAGGTACTTAGGATTATGCAGGGCAACTACCACAAGCAGCAAGTAGATGTGAAAGGTTTTTTCTTTCTTTCTTTTTTTTTTTTAAAAAAAAAAAGAAGTCATAGAGATATTACAGTACGGCAAGCACAGTTGCCATCACCCTATAGCCTAATGTGCGCCAACTAGAAATCCTTAACGAATAAACCACTGTGAATTTTCCCATGACAATAACTTGAGGACAATACCAGGTTAGAACCTCATATATTCTTTCTAAGAAATGTCAATAGGACTCTGGGAGCATCCACAAATGGAGTGGTCTGAAGGAATCATTATGGATAATATTTCCACCTTTGGATAGAATAGGACTAAAGTAAAATGCATTTGCTTCTTCCATTGTCAAAGTCTAGGCAACGAATGCCTTTCAAATATAGGAACAATCAAAATAGATCCTCATCTGAGCTGCTTACATCCAACTCCCAACTCTAGCCAGGGCTTCAAGGTTATATGGTCTGGTTTGGTGTCAACAGAATGTTTCGATAAAATTTGCTACTCACTGCTTTGAGAAACATAAAATCAATCAATTGATAAGCTGGGATTTAGGATATCCCCAGGCAAGTACAGTTAATAACAAACATTTATTGTCTTCCAGAATGGCTTGTTGGCTAACAGAATAATATGCAAGACTAAGACATTTATCTAAAGCAACTTAAAACAAAAGAATAATAACAATAAAGAAGACACTTCAAATAACAATAACCTGAGATATCATCAATGCCATATGGAAGTTTTTCATCTGGCGTGAACGTAGACTAATAACATTTGCATCTGTCGTTTCTCCTGCATTAGGAAATACATAATAATGGTTGATTGCTAATCATACAATGTATTCACGAAGAATAATCGAGGAACATCTGCTACATTAATACTTTTGGTACATTCTGAGAAATAAAAACTGAACGCTAAAAAAAAGGGGAATATAGTCCATCGAAATTTAATTTCACCCTTATACTAATGAGAACTCTTACGCTAAGAAGATGCTACTTATCCCCCCCCCCCCCCCGGGGGGGGGCGGGGGGCAGGATGGGATGGGAACATAGTGGAAAGGATGCATAGATATTGGAAATCATTTTTGTCTATCAAGTCAGGTCACCTAAATTTTTGGCCATTCATACAGCGTTGCCACTAGCCACAAAACAACAAGGACACAAAAGGAATGACAGTTGACAGTAATAACAACCACCTCTCAGAGTAGATCCAAAAGTCTAGCCAGAGCAGGGTTTGTAGAGATCCAAAAGTGGCCAAACTTTACCACTGAGAGCAAAGAGGTTGTCTCTGACTCCACTTCGTTTGGGGGGGGGGGGGGACGACAGACACAAATACAGGCATATGTTATGCATTCAACCTCTGGAGTGATGGGGATCCAATATGCCAGAAAGGCAAATGATGTGCCTTTTCCTTTGGTTATTGTTTTCAAATTCCTTGAAGGCTTGGTGGATAGGCCAAAAGGAATTAGATGAAGTATTGGTGCAAGTTTCTTCTCCACCATATTCATCATTTATCTCTGTCATCTGGTTAGTGGATCACCTGGTTGTTGACGGAAGTCAAAGTTCATTTTGTATGGTTTCATCAAGTAGTTCCATGTGTTATGATACCTGAACTTAGCTACAACTGTCTACCAAAAGGTCCACATGTCTAGCTACGACAGAAATTATCTGAAAATTCTCTGTGCTTTTAGACAGAAACAAAGGCTCAAGTGCCATCCCAACATCCAACACAGTTACTAGGCTGCTCGGCAAGTTACATAGCCAAATAGTTTCTCCTCTTCCATAAATACTAAATCTGATAGCTCTCACTGGAACTGCTCAGATGTACTTTTATCGTTCTTTAAACCAAAACAGAAAAAATTCGGATGCCGGTTCCTCAGTTCCTACCAAGTAGAGACTAGAGAGGTCCATTTTCCTCTTTCCATGTTAGTTCCTCGCCGTTGTTGGTTCATTCAGCTATGCCAGAATATAGAGCTCATTACCAAACTAAAAGAGACAAGCAAAATGAACAGAGAAAATGGAAAACCTACCTTCAAAGCCACAGTTCCAACTGTGGTTATCATTGCTTCCATCTCTACCGCCTTCTCCATTCGCCTCATTATGCTACAAAATTGACACTAGTTAATGCTGCAATACATCATAATCCTTCAGGCGACTATAAACCAATCAAATCCTCTTACCTTAACATTGTACGAAACAAGATCATACAAAGTAAATCCATCATGAGCAATAACGAAGTTGATGCTGTGATATGGCTTCCGTTGGTTCACCTGGAGAATGAGCAAGATTGGAACTTGAGAATAAGAGATACAGTTGCAGTAACAAAGATCCTTGGCCACTAATTAGTCTTAAAAATCAATGTTAATACTTGAACAAGCTCACTGACTTAAATAGCAGGAAATGATAATAATCAGGGACTCAAACAACTACAATCAGTAAAGGTCCTGTAGGATACAAACAGGATTTTCACCAGTTAATAATTTCAAAGATTGCTCAAAATTTGAAGCACATAAACTATGAAAAAGACTCACATATCAATTTGAAACACAGTCTAAATGAGACGTACTCTGTATAGGTCGCCAGATCCTGCCATGCGAGTTGCAAAAGCTGCTTTCATGCCACAGTCACCCTGCATTTAGCATTTAAACACAAATATGAGACTCCAATACAGTTACTCGCAGTCAGCCCCTCAAGAGACACAGACTGTTCTGTAAAACAGAAGTATGAGATTCACGCTAGCTAAGCTTAAGTATCGATACTACCAAAAGAAATGTTACAGCCTAGAATTTCTTTTTGAGGGGAGGAGCGATCAATGTAGCAGCTTAGAATATATCCATGTTAATAGCTAAGGATCCAAACAAATGCTATAACTGTAGAAGTCAATTCGGTTTTTCAGTAGAACTCATTCTCTTACACATGAGAAGCAATTAAATGAAGCTGAGTAGCAGTATGAAAAAAATTATTCTTCCTGGCTTCGACAATTAATTCCCAACCAAAATAAACAGAAGCTCTACTAAATTGTCTACTTTCATCAGCCAAACAGATGATAGATGAAACTAAAAGATAGATACAAATTCAAGATACAAATGTCCATTTAATTTACATAAAATTTCTTCTAGACAAGGTGAAATCACTTTCCAGCAACTTTTGATAATCATGCAAAAATATACCTTTATAAACCTTCTCACATCATCCCGATACATACCATTCCATTCCGCCCACCTACGACATGAGAAATCTCCAAAATAAGTGTGATGAGACACAGAAAGCATCTAACCTCTCAACGGACGTGTGGTTGACAAAATCTAATAATACATGAGTATATAAGTGAATTCCATAACTATTATTCACTGCATATTGATGAAGAGAAGATAAGGTTCTACTCCAATCAAGCCATACTACTTAATGGTTTGAGTTGGAAATAAATCCTGCAAATCTTTGCCTTGTATAAAACCACTGAGAGACAAAAATGAAGGTACCTATCCCAATTAGGAAATTTCCCAACGAGATAAAGGCCTCCACAATCCCACGGTTCAGCAATTATTTTACACTTTGACAAAACAGCATCTTTTGCAATGGCCTGGCACAGAATAAGGGATATTATGAGTTAAACCAAACAGGCCAGATAGCAAAATATGTACTCCACATCCAATCCATCAAAGCTATGCTTCATATATCTAACTGACAGCAAGAGCATAGGATCTTCACTCATAATCAAAACGATAAATATCTGAAAAGTAAATCAAAATATAGAATATAATTCACCAGACCAAGACAAACCATTATTCCAAAGTCTCACTTAGGATGGGGTTTTCGTTTATTTGTTTGGGACAAGGGATAGATGTACACATCCTTACCCCTGCAATGGAATTCTAGAGAGGTATTGACTGCCTACAACTTCATAACAAAAGAAGCTAACCATAGAAGCTGAGTTCAAGGCTATGAAGTGCTATTAACTATATTATGAGAACATGAAGTACAATTCCCTAGTACAGTTACTACAGTAGCAACAGAAATCAAACTCATGGAGACCTTGACTCATGATGAAACTTACAAGCCCGAGTTGGAGTACTTTGACAAGAGTGGACAGGACATGATTTAGCTTCTGCAAACATAGCAATGCAACAGCGCATGGTGCTCTGCATCAGAATGCAAGCATCTACAGGTAGATAGCTGTGCCGTTGCCAAGGTTAAACTTCTGGTTCAGAACATCTTCAGGTCTAGCATTATTTGGTACAATAACTTCATCAAGAAAATGCCGCAAATACTGATCCAAAAGGTTTGGAGACAATGCAGTTTGGATCAGATCAAATCAGTTTCAGGTCAAGTCAGGTTGCTTTATTTGGGGTCTAGGTTTGGTCTCGTTTTGGGTTGTTTAGGTCGGTAATCGAGTACAACTGAACAAGTAAATTTCTAAGCCCATGCAAAGACATCTTGCACTTTGACCAATACAGGTGCCATCAGTGAAAGAATTCCCCAGACACATTCTTGCACAACAAAACATAATCCTCAACATTGTCTTGTTAACAAGTTTAATTTCCTAAAACAAGTTGGCAAAAGAACTTAGGAATCAGCCTCTCTACGGTCAGAGATGTCTATAAAGGTAATGCAGCCTACAGCTGGATCTCTCCAAATCCCGCAAAAGCGGGATCCCCGCTGGGAGGAGTTGTTGCTGTAAGTTGGCAAAAGAACTTAGCAAACCAAGAAAAATGAACCCCGTTCTTCATGAATTGCGGAAACCGGTAAATATCTTTCATAGATAAGACAAAACAGAAGGCTCTTACATTCAGGAATCAGGATTCTGTCAATACTAATTCCTCTTACAAATCTCCAAGGAAAATTGTCTTTCAAAAGGCATATTCTGTGTGGAGCAGAAACAAGAAGGCAAACTATCCATCTTGTTCCCAGCACTAGTATCTAGCAACTAGAGCAGGGATAGCACTAATATCTAGTGACTAAGCTGGACAGAAGATACCATCACTGAAATGAAAGCTATGCTGGTGTTGTCGCTTGTTTTATATGAGTGGAGAAGATATAACTTATCAATGCACAAATTTTCAACAACACTTGTCAGAAACAAAGCTTACCCTCACTAGCGGAGGAGCATTGAGTGGGGAACCATCGGTTCCTCGGCAAAGAACACTGGCAAGGTCAAACCGGAAGCCATCTACGTGGTATTCAGTGACCCTTCATTTGGTTAAAACATATTTTAAAAAAAATTGTTATGATTGACAAAACACAAAAAGTGGATCAAATTCTGTAACAATTGTAAGCAGCAGCCAACATTATGATTGTCCAAATATTTACCAGTATCGTAAGCTGTCAAGAACAAGCTCCATGACTACGGGATGATTACAGTTCAATGTGTTTCCTGCAGCAGCAAAATTGAGGGACACTATCATAAGAAACTTTATATGAAGCATCTGATATGCACTTACTGAAATATAACATAAAGGGCCAACTGTTCTTGCGTGAAATCTTACTAAAAGTGTTAATATCTTGAATAATCAAAAGGTAACAAGCTACATAGATATTTAATCATGTAAGTTATCATAGATTTGTATCAGTCACAATATCCTCAGCATCTATAGCGACATTAATTCAACAAGCATTGCATCACATATTGTCATCACCTTGAATTGCTGGCAGTGAAATGCTCATAGCACAGAAACAGATTTTATGAATGACAGCATAGAGAAAAACGATGTTTCATGAGGATAAGAGGCCTCAATAACTAGAAACTTGAAACTAGATGCAAAGAAGCTGACCATTAAAGAGAGATGATCTGTCCAAACCAGCTTCGAGCTGTCCAGTATTCCAAGATAAGAAAAAAGAAACCTCTAATAGAGGAGATAACTTACAAGAAGGAAAATATTTGGAGAATTAAGCAAAACATATATGGGCTTAAGCAACATTGCATCTAAATTCAAGTATTCAAAATGGGGTCTCCGCCATGGTCCGGCAAAATCACGTGAACGCGGCAATTGCGTTCCATATCGCAGCTGATGCAGGGTGAAAAAGTGATACACCCGACTTCAAAACCTTTCTGGTGAGGCCATTTCGTCGTGGAATGGGCACATTTTGAATCCATGCGTCTAAGTTTAAAAATGAAGCTGCTGTCTAGTTCTGTATAATGAAGAAAAAGGAGCTCCTGACCACTTTAAGGCAGCCTCTGCCAGCTGAAGCTCAGAAAGAGCCACAGCATGTTAAGCAATGGAAATGTGTAAAGCCTTCATTTAATGAGACCGCTGATTCTATAATCAGGGGACAGTCCAAGTGGTTATTTGTCATCTTCAATAGTTATCTTCAATCAATGCTTACTCCGTAATGACATTGCTTCAAAGATTTTAAAATACTAAAATTTTGAGAATAGCTGCTCAAATTTCCAGACTGATAATAACTTGGAAGAAATTTTTCACTGAAATTTTGTCCCCCCCCCCCCCCCGAAAAACTTACAAAATAAGAATTCATCGTAAAATAGGAGCAATTTAGGCCTGCATGCTACAGCTTTGTAACTTGTACGTGGTAAAGAGAGATCAGAGCTTCACAATGCTTCACAGAAATTTAACATGCATGAAAAATAAAAATAGAAAGAGCGGAAGACTATACCACAGCCAGAAAAATTCATAAATTTGCCACCATTGCTAAAATCCACCATGTAATAGACCTGCAGCCACAACAAAAAGTAACACGGTGCTCAAGGCTGAGAAGCTTAGGCATGGATACGGGACAGGGACATGACATCACATAAATACACCCACAGGTGACTTTTCCGCAAAAGAAGGATATGGCACGTACAACCACTACATTATTCCCCTTCCCCCTCCAATCTACACAAATGAGAGAGCAACCAGTATTATCTTCAATATCTTCTCTTCCAAATTGTTTGTTCTTTGGAATTAATACAACAGCTACCCCCACCCCCAAAACCCAAAAAGAGGTACTTCTGCGGCTGTTCCCAGAAATAAAAATCAGAGCAGAGAAACTAGATAGATAATTTTGCCTCAGCATAGCCAGGCCCATAGCGGGTTTCTTGCTGTTTCTCATGTTCATCACTTCATCTTTATTCAAATTTTAAAATATTTTATCACTGAAGAAACAAACCAAAACCAGACAGTGTTTTCTTGGATGTAATTTCAGCTTCACTCCAAAGGAAAAATTGTTCATTGAAAAAATAATAATATAAACAAGAGAATACTAGAAGTGGCCACCAGCGTCCCAAACATGTAGGAAACAGGAGTGCTTCAAAAGTACCGAAGACATTAACTTGAAAAGGGGCAAACCAGCTGGAAAACACTATCCAGTCGAAGACATTAAGCTAACAACTAGAGAGGATTTCATGCTAAAAAATTGATTGCAGATGATCAAATTCAAGCAATTTGCATTCTCATTTGGCACAATCTCTTGTATTAGCTTCAAACCCCCCCCCCCCACCCCAACATTTGTGGCATGGTTCCTGCCCCTTCTTGGTGGTACAAGTTTCTTATCTCAAGTCACAAAATGGCTTCTTCCTTGAAAGATAGTCGCTGGTTAAAATGTTTCAGGACTCCAGTCTGTCAGCAAAATGCCACAGCGACCTGCATAATTAGTCTCAAAAAGCAAGTACACTGTTTTTGTTCCTGGTAAGTAGTCACTCTTCCAAGAGACAGACAGGGTTCAAATACAAACCAGAGCAAGTTTGCACAATTCAACAACACACAGTTTACCACCTTCTGGCCTGGTTGGGTCTTACCCTCCGGGCCATAAAGGGACATAGGAACCCCCTCCCCCAAAGAACACCCCAAACAAGGGAAAAAAATCAACAGTAACAACAAAAAGAGAGGATCTTGAAAAGGATTTTCGTGATCTAGCTCTAAGAAATTCTCATTATACGCAGAACATGATAAATTCAATTCCATTAAGAAGACATGTTGCAGCAATCGGCCAAGGAGATGATACCACCTCCACTTAAACAGTTATGAATGTAAACAGTATGCCAGTGAATTTCAATCTTCTTACGATAAAAAACGAATGAGAATAACTTATTTGGGTTCACCACCAGTGTACTACCGAACAAAAGACAATATCACTTACCTTATTATCTATGCCACGGAATGAAGTAGTATAAGGGTTTTCATCATCACCCTCATTGGTATGATTATACACAACATCCAAAATGACCTGCAAAATTAAATTATCCACATTACTCTACAAAACTGTTTAGGAGATACTTGGAAAACTTAAGCCCGCGTTGACTTCAGACATGTCAGCAATAAAGTAAGAAAATAAAAACTTTTTTTTTGGATGGGTAAATTTACTCGCACACAAAATCTAGGAAGAATCGAACCTTGGTCTCCCTTGCAGAAAGCAAGCACCCTCCCACTAGGCTACCACCAAGGGGGCAAAAAAATAAAAATTTATATATAAGAGAACCCAGACCATTCATTTATCACATGAAAAATGGAGCACACAACATAATCACTCAATTAAATAGTAATATCAATAGAAAGGAATAGGAGACCTCTATTCCAGCATTATGCAACGCTTTAACCATTCTCTTGAACTCCTGGGAAGCTTTAATAGGCCCTCCACCACAACTTGCGTAGCGACTCATAGGAGCAAAGAAGTTGACAGTAGAATATCCCCAGGTATTAATCTTGCATGTGAGACCAATAAAAATGTCAGAGCCTTATGTGTACAGAAAAACTTTCCGTAAGCAACTATGAATGAACATAAGACCACTAAATCTGCAGAAAAGCTTTCCGCTATGTGGTGACTAATGACAAGCTTTTTTCTTTTGTTTCTTTTTTTGGGGGGGGGGGGGTTGCCCACGTGAACATCTCTTGGGCATGGGGTAAGAAGGTGGACAAATCAGATGTCAACATTTAATCTTAAATCTTAAACAAAATACAAGTAAAACTTTCTAGACACCCACAAAGAATAGCATCATACACATCTTGGTAATCAGAACCTGAAGCACACTAACTTATATTGCAAGAACATTTATCCCAATGAGTAAACATCAAATCGATATGATTCCCATTGTGTCTTGTTTCATTTTTCTGTACTCCGTGCAGGGGCTACAGTTTCATGCATTGAAGAAAAACAAAAAGAATTTTAGACAATAAATCCTGAAAGCAGAAGAGCTACAGCATACCATGTGATCTCTAGGATTAGGGAACCTTTGGAACTCCATCTCATCAAACTCGAAGACAGGAAGCAATTCCACCGCATTGACACCAAGCTCCAGAAGATGTGGAATCTTTTAATTAAATAAATCCATCACCAAAAGCTACGTCAGGAAGTACTATGGAATGTTACCCAACCCCCCCCCCCAAAAAAAAAATCAATCAAGATTTGAGGCTTACATGAAATGATAAAAGAGTGAATAGGAAGCAGAATAAGTTCATTTCGAGAATAACTACAAAAGGAATAATACTGACAACAGTATGAAAACAAGAGAGCAAGCACTCTGTCCCTTCCAAAATCAGCAATACAAAGTTCTCCAGCCGCACAACATTAAGGAGCTAGAACAATAATACAAATTTTTTTCCCCCCCCAAGAAGAGTTTATAAGTCTTCAGTTCTAACACAGATATCCTACAGTAAAGCAACAGTGCTATACCAACCTTCAGCATTTTTCACTTGACAAGGTAAGGTGAAGAATGGGGGAAAGAAAGAAAACAACAGCATCATAATTGTACGCAAGGTCTCTGTTTCTCCTTTTTATGTTCAGATAAGGTGAAAAGCCTGTAAAATAAAATTGGGGGGAGGCAGTCGAACCTTAGACCGTTAGACCTAACATACTCAGGGCCTCAAGGCTAAGACCTCATCAGCTATGCCAGCTCTTTACCAGTCCATGACATATTCAGAAAGCAATATCGAGAATACAACAGCAGACATATTCAAAGTAAAGCTAGAAAGGCCAATGGTTGGAGACCTTCTCAAAAATCTTCAAAATAATTTTGACATCACTACATCGTATTACTTTCAGATCTAAAGATTATTACCTTCTCAATCAGACCAAGGTAACTTCCTCGTATATCTGTGTCAAGTCCGCTGGATTCATCCATTGTAAATGCACGAACATTCATTTCATAAATGATAAGATCTCTCTGCAACACACAGTGCGAAATGATAAGGACAAGTACATAAACATATATGACTAGAATAATGTCCAGCAGAAGCAAGGAATTGACTAAATGCAGAACATTGAGTTCTAAATGCATATGGAGCACTAGACTTATTTAAATGAAAGAACTCAACAAATCACATTTGAAGTAAACATTGTCCCCGTCTCTAGTAAACAGGAATTACTGCATTACGGCTCCATCCTGTATCAATTAAGAGAAATAGCTTTGCATCAAATGCAAATACCCACTGAGTGCTAACTCATTTCACAGAACTCAGGATTACCTTTCCAAGATATTCTACAGACATACCACAAGGGAAAAGATTATGCATTTACCTCCAGTATGTTAGGATGCTTGTCATCCCCCCAGTCAAAGGTTGGGCTATCAAAGTCATAGGTCCCAAGAAGTTTCGATAGCTTATGGTTTGTATCTCCAAAAAACCGGCGACCTTCAATGAACTTTGCATATGGATCAATCAGAACAATACTACTGTCAAAACGATGCCCTTTCTGCCAATCTTTAGGACCATCCATGCGGTAACCATAGAGAACACCGCTTCGTGGCAAATCCTGTATCATGTTAAGGACCTCTCAGAAAATAGGGGGCAAGGAATGTAAAACAGGAAGGCAAATGTGAGAAGTAAATTTGTGGTTTAAGAAAGTTCTCAAAGAACCTCTTAGGGAGGACAAATGAATTCTGAATAATAATTAACATAAAATAGCACCACCCCATAGTAGCAGGTGAAGCTCAAATTGCAGGAAAACGATAACACCTCATTGCCAGTTTGCCGTTTTCACACCCAATATTGATGAAAGTAATCATCACATGTTCACAACAAAGCATTGATCAAACCCAAGAAATATATATGTCATTTCTTTCACCAATTTACCCGTATATTACCAGATAACAAGTTTCCTGAAAATGGAATTCAGTCAGAATTTTTGTTCCAGTGTTCCCCATGTAGAGAGGAGTTTGAGATGTCAATGCATCTACTTAACATGCCTTTTTCCGTCCTTAAAATATTAACCCACGTCAAAATATTAAACTCTAATATGTAGCACAGTTCAAATACTCATGTTAATGTACTTCTTTCCTCTGTGGTATACTTGTATTTGCTCCATGATCATTTCTTGCTGTAAGGGGCTATGTTCTTAAGTGATGAGTTGCATCCTTGGGTACACGCAGGTGTTGTGTTTAAAATTTTGGGTGAGCTCTATTGACCTTTCAGGCGTTCGCCACTTCGAGGTGGGACGTGATCCAACAAAGGCCACTCTCTATCATTTTAATGAAGTTTGAAGAGAGTGATACAGCTAGATGTCAACCATCGGGAGATTTGGCCCACCAACTCATGTTAGCTTCATGCTTAACCCTTTATGCCTAGGGGATCGAATACACTTTGTCCCACCCTCCCCCAAAAAAAAAAGAAAAAGAAAAAGAAGGGGGGGTTATGACTTCTAAGCCGCTAGTCACCACCACAAAAATGACAACTCCTAGTCTATCAGTGCTTAAGCAAGTTTGGGGGATCCAAATGTAGTCAACCTTACTTGAGAAGAAATAGGGTTGATTTCAAGAGGCCCAAAATTTTTTTGAAAAACATAAAGTTGAGCAATAAAGACGTTTAACAAAAATAACAAAGAAATGTAGAAAGAACGTAGAAATGAGAAGCGACCAGTCGACCACCATAAGTTACTAATAATTGTTTTGAATCACAAGGTCAACCCCCCCCCCCCCCAAAAAAAAAGAAAGTCAAATAACAAACTATATGAATATTCTACTCCCATGGTAAATTTTGTGGCCAAGAAAACACAACATAGACAGCACAACATCAGTCAGCAATATTTTCAGACTGAAACAAAGACAAGATACTAAAGAATTTTGTTCTTGCAAACCTAGTCATATGAACAAGTCATTTCAAGCGCTAAGGAGGGGTTGCTCAGTGCTCATGTGGCAAAGCATAAGGACCAGCTTACCAAGCATCTGCTATCTTAACTCTAGGCATGCACAGAACATCATTGATAAGTTTCAACAGGGCCAAATCCAGTTTGCTAACTTCATTCCAATTTTCCTTTGGTCTTGCTCCTCCTGTCTTGCACTCCAAAATGTCCATTCTCTCACACCTCCTAAAGGGTGCATTCCAGCTCATCTTCACATGTCCGAACCATAAGGGTCTTACTCGGCACTTGTTATCCTCTATAGAGGTCACACCTACCTTCCCTCTAATCACCTCATTTCTTATCAGCCTATCCTATCCAATCTTGTATGCCCCACTCATTGTCTCATCCATTGAATCATCATCATCTTTGCAACCGTCCTCTTCAGAACCTGGGTGATCTTAAAGGGTCAACACTTGCCCATACTACATGGCTAGCCTACCAACCATTTAGTAAAACCTTCCCCTCAATTTCATGAATATCCTATCGTTGTCCAAAATCTTGCATTGTTGAGTCATGAGTCAGCAATGTACAGGATTAAAACATAGCTAACATATTAACCACACGGCAATTTGATTAGAATTGACTAGATAAACAGTCATCTACTCATTGGCCTCAAAGCAGCATGCAAATACAGCACTGAGGAGTGAGGAGAGAACCTTGTGAAAGATGGGGGGAAAAAAAAATTTTAAAGCAACAATGAATAGGCCCCATTTTTTGGGCCCTATGCAAGATACAAGGGGTGTTGGTGGGCCACTAGCGGCAGTATACAATTCAAAGTCCAGACCCAAATGCCTGTTAGTCTCTCCCAGAGTTTCAGAAGTTGGGAGGGGGGCCACCAGGATTACATCCTAGTGGAATTCATAAACAAGCAGCAACGATGCTTATAGAGCAAGGCATTTTGGCCAGAGAAGGGAGTAACAGCATGGAATCATGCAGTAGCTGAGTCAAAAAGAGCAGCAAAGCCAAGTTTTGACATGGTTCACAAAACATATTGGTAAAAGGGCATTAAGGCATGATGTGGTTAAAATTCAAGCAAACACTGCCTCGTTTCCACGATGGAATTCTTACTTCCAATTTAGCCAATCTCAATTGATGATCATCATTCTTTTTTCTAAAAAGAAGGGAAAAAAAGCAATCTCAACCAATCATGTTTATCTTTGGTACAATAACGATTAGGTTAATTTACTTGCAGATTTCTTGTTATTTATATTTTTTAAAGTATGTGAAAAGTTTACAAAGACAACCACTTTGTGAACCGCAGCCCTTGACCACCACCACGTATCTCCACCTCAATGGCTCCATTCATTTTATCTCATCATTAATTTTAGACTAGAAAATTTCTAAGCAAATATAAAATTCACCGCCACAGAGCCTCTCTCACCTAAGTTTCATAAATCTACAAAAAGTTAGAGGTGGAAATTTTTCACGAGAAGAAAAAACAAACCAATCCCTTAAGCGACCTCCTCATGTCCAGAAAAGGAAGGATTAATCAATAATGAAACAGAGAAGAACAGGATTACGCAAAGATTTAAGGGTGAATGAAAGAAGGGCCAGAAGGTGAATGAGCAACAGAATGCTATCAGAACATAAACAATCTCATAATGAAGAGCCAAAAGGTCAGGGATTATCAAGACTAGACAAGCTTCTGCACAGTCGCTACCATTATTGGAGCAAAAGGAGCACTTAACAAGTAGAAAAGTACTTCACGAGAAATATGAGAATTCCGATAAATGATCGGAAAATCAAAACATTAGTGATTAGACCATGGATGGAGACTGGCCTCATATTTAGCTTAGATGGAGTGCAAACTAGGAGCAAAGCAACTGGAGGACGCATGCTTAAAAATGTTCAGGGAATCTACAAAACAGAGGAACCTTCAACTTCAGGAAAGCTTCCCATATAGAACAGGACATCGATGTGAGAAACAGAGTTAAGAAAGCATGTGACACAGGTTTTACAAGGACATGGATTGAACTAGACAATGTGATAGCATATCCAAGCATTGCATGGAGACAACTGTGGAAGATAATAAAAACTCATTATTAGTATCCAGAAGTTCTTGGCAAAATCCAAAACAGTTTTCATCGTCCATAGATATCATGAAGGAATCACAACAGCTGCACAGCAATTCATAGGCTCATTTAGGATAACCTTCGCAAGGCCATCAGGAATGGACGTTGCCACCATATTAGGAACAACTGACATGGTTCATTATGATGCGTTCTGAAAGACACTTGAGATAATAGTTGCTAACTCCTTTTCCTACCTTGACAACCCCTTCCCCCCCCCCCCCCCCCCAAAAAAAAAACAAAACAAACAAAACAAGGGAAGAAAAAGGGTGTTCCCCACCTCAATACAGGGATAGACAGGCTTTTACGGAAATGATGTTAGAAAATCTAAGAACTTCCAAATCCAAATGAAGAACATATGTGAGATGCATGATAGAGAAAAATAAACATACATACAGACAGCCCCCCAGCCCCCCGGCGGGGCAAAAAAGGGAAAAAAAAAAGAAAAAAAGCCCCTTACAGATAATTATTTACCTTCCCCCCCCCCCCCCCAAAAAAAAAAAATCCTTAGCACAAGGATAAGCTCAATAGATGATCAGATATTGAACTGAAGGTACAAGACTGAGTTCCTAAACTGAGATTTAAACCCCCCAAAAAAAAAAGATTTGCAGGCCTTAAAGCTTACCTCAATGCAAATATGCCATATGTCTCCCGTACGATTTATATTGGGATCCAGCCTTAATTCCACCATCTCCCCATCCTCTACTTTACCCTTTGTCCTAGCAACAAATTGAATTGTGTGGTCAGTATTTGACGTCAGACACAGCAGGAAAAGCAGCTTGAGACCAGTGGAGAACCATAGAATTCATGATAATGTTAACGAGAAAATAAGGAAAATTAAGCAGGCATAGAATAGAAAGAGTGAATAAGATTTGACAGCAATGTGCCCAAACTGTTAGTGCTATTATCTCAAGAAGCAATTGCATAATCAAAATTAAAAGCCTAAGTCTTCCCTAAAGTTATTTAGGGAAATGATCATCATTTCAACCACTCCCCCCCCCCCCCCAAAAAACAAAAAAAAGGAAGAAGAAAAATTACAAGTTACAATGTTAAAGATTGGCCGCAACAGAAAAAGAGATGCATATTCACCTATCACTGCCCGGAAGCAACAAGCAAAGTGTTACAGTGGAAGCATGCCGTGAAAAGATTGCAAAATTTATGCCATTCTCAACTTCTGATGCACCTAATGGATGTGCCTGGCCTGAGAGGATTTTGAATGATTCGGTTGTCTCTGGTGCTCTTGAGGCTTCTACCTTACATAGAAATAGAACAGTATGATGAAGACAATAGACATGGAGGTCTAAACATGTATGAACTAATTCAATTGATTAAAAAAAAAAAAAAAAACGAACAAAAGACACCAAATAAGTACATACAAGATGCCTCTTATTAATCTGAATATATTGTATTTTCCATATCAAAAAAGAAATGAATTATATGATCCCCCCCCCCCTTCACTCCGTCCATAGCCACTCAATAAACCTGCATGTCTGTGGTGGTACGAATCAATCGACCTTACACATCATGATCTAGTGCTAGACAATTAACAAAGGATTCCTCCACATCATACTAGAAACAAGGAAAAGCAAGACCCAGCATGAATCCCCCCATTGGTGCGGTCTGGGGCCAGTACACATATAGCCTCACAACCTAACGAATTGAGGATGGTAGAAGGGATGTTCCATACAGTTCCACATTGACAAATATTTTCAAGGACGGTAAGAGGCCAATAAGTAATCAGATCGGCAGAAGTAATAGTTCAGAATTCAATTATATATAGATTCCAGCACCAGCAACTCATCATAAACCATATTCCACGAAGAAAAGCAGAGACATCGCTCAACACGTTATGAATAACAATTAGATCATTTAACACATAGTCTCCAAGTCTCCATCCCCATCCCCATCCACATCTTCACCATCATAATTCTCCTGTTGTGATAGGGGACATTACATCTACAGTATGTACAACATCAGCAGCAGCATTCTGCTCATTCAATCCATCCTACAACAAAAGAGCACCACCTACCAGAGGCAAGGTGCATGCCACAAAACAGCAGTTTTCATCAGTATAAAATTAAAACTCAGATTAATGCTGTTACAATGCTCTTCGTTGCCTGGCAACTAATGTCCACGATGGTTCATATAATCCGTCAAAAATTCAACACATTTCTCGCATCACTGTAAGCCCACAGTGCCCACCCATGCTGAAAACAAATATCTTCACAATGAACCATGAGTGGGTGTCAGTTAGCTTAACTAATAAAGTCCTTGAGAGTTGTTGTAGGGACCTAGGTTCAAATCGTGCCTACATCAGCCTTCGGCCCTCATTTGCACCCCCCCCCAAAAAAAAAAATGAACTATTGACAGGCCACCATATGGACCTGCGTGTCCACATACATTGATCAAAATGCTCTTTTGGTGGAAATATTCAATAGTTTTGGGCGAAGGAGAACAAAGCAAAGAAGAAGAAGAGACTTTTGACATGTGCTATGGGCCAGCTTTTCGAAGATCCATCCCCAACCCAAAACTACAATGATATTCTCATGATGACTTGTTAAGGACTAGGGAGAGGGTATCAAATAATCAGAAAGATCTACAAGGATGGACTTTGAAGCTGGATCAATTGTTTTCTTCTCGTTTTTTGTCTTTTTATCAATTTTTAAAAGAAAGTGCAGACATTGGGAAGATAATAGTTATGGTCACTCGGTTTTGTAAGTCACACTCTACCATTTTCAGACAAACCACCTGAAACTAATAACCAGAAGTCCTGCTTACGCAGGAGGAGGTTCAGATGTAACTGATCTTAGCCATGAAACACAAGGAGGCTCTTCCAATTCAATCCTCAGAACAGTCCACGATTCTCTTTCATAAAGCTTTTAATGATTCATCTTTCATTCCAGAAACCAAATTTTCAATTAAGCATACCATCCAATGGAATTATAATTACCTCAAGCACATTCTCTTGTGTACCATGACCATAGGCGCTTGTAGAGATATGCCTGATGCAACCCCTTGTCTAACCTATGCCAAAAAGTTAAGCCAAACCTTCAACATGTGCTGAACAATGTTGTAAATGTTACATCACGCGTACCATTTATATAAAATGGGACCTACCGTGGTGACAAGCTGTTCTGAGCTGCCTGATCCATTCATACTTGATTGCAATCTGTTCACAGTACATAGTCAGGTCTTCTGTGGGTTATCTTAAACTTCAAATCAGTACCAGGATGCACATATTCTCCAAGGCATGAAGCGAACAGTTCGGTACGTGCGATATGTTCAGCGAATAAGCTTCACAAAATAGCAAAATCTTTGCACATAGAAAGTGTGCATGCTAACTTCAACCACAAATAAATTTAACATTTAAACAGCTAAACCAAAGTTAAACGTTTAAAAAGCCGCCTTTATAAAACACCGCAATTAAATAAAACAAAAAACATTTCAAAAGCTCGAATCGACAACAACCACTGCATGACAGAATCGCAAATTTCAGATAAAGAGAACAGCAACATTGCCGGATTTACGTGTAAATTCATTGTCACAATCAATTGCTTGATTTCACTATGATAAATAGAATCAAACATAATGATCTTCAATTCTTCACCATAACACATGACGACTGAATCAAATTTAAAACCAAAATTGCAGCTAGACTAGAAATAGGACAAGATTAAACATCAGAAATTAATCACAGAGCAGGAATCCTGATGAACTCACCCAATTGCAGGCGCAGAGGCGAGAGAAAGGCGATGGCGATTCAGAAGAGAGAGACTAGAGGGAGAGTGAAGATAAGTTGAGCGAAGCATTTTGATTTTTGAGTAGTTGTTGAGGGGGTGGAAGTCGATCGTGAGAGTGCACTCTATATTAGGGACACTGAAAATATCTGGTGGAATTATTACGAGGTGAACGAAGATGAAGGAGAATTAAAGAAGCTCAATCACTTTCGGGCGAGTGTCTGAGATTAGTAGTAGAAATCAATAATGTACGTTAATTTGACGTTTTCGTCGACTTCGAGAGCGGCACGGAAGCAGGAGATTCAACCGCTTCTGCCACCGTGCCACGTGAATGGTTTTTCCTTTCGAGTCGGACGACACGTGTCCTTGATTTTTTTTAATGATCGTCGGGATGACGGGGAGGAACTTTATTTGGACTTTTTTGCGGAGAAAAAAGACACCAGAAAACAAAGATATTTTCATTGTTTCTTGTTCAAAAAGGTTATTTCAGTGGCTAAATAATTGGCCTTTTATTGCTTTTTTTTTCTATATTTAATGCCTAAAGTAGGAAAAAAATATAAAAATAAGAATGCTGTAATTTGATATCATGAGTCGTAACATATCCATAAAATGCATATCAATTTTAGAATTCATTCAGATTATACATTTTTTTAATAGAAGTCCACTTTATATATTTTAAAACATATATAGATTATATTAAATTACACTTCCTCTCATACTCATACTTGATATAATCACATACCTTTTTTTTCTTTCTATGTTGTTCACATTCTCTTTGCCTCTCGTCCATAATATTGTCTTTAATCGTCATTCCTTTCTTTCAACATTTTAAGAATAATTTATCATTTGGGTTATTTATTTAAACATTCAGACAGATTGATGAACTCATCTCAAAATTAATAAACATGCCAACTTTTACAATTTTCCTCTTAAATTTATCAGTTTTTTCAATAGTTTGCTAATCTGTTTTGATTGAGAGTTTCAACTAGTGATATTATCTTGTTATCTCTATTATAAACTTTTTTTCACACTAGTAGAGAAAAGTCACGATTGCACAAATGACAATTTCGCACAAAAGAGAGTGATTTTTGTGTGTGTATGTGGCTACTAGGACTAGGACTTGAGTCAGGTTAAGTAACCCCCTCATGTCAAATACAACCTAGACCCATAACACCCCACCCTTTTTTGCCTACGAAGTGGATTTCAAGTGATACAAATGTTAATGATGTCACACATAACCTGTTCACAAACCGCAACCAGTCTCAGCCCATTTTGCTATTGGTACGGCGCAATTCAACAAACCCCAACCCGTCAACCCACGGTTCACAGGATGGGCCAACCAGCCCGCCCCATTTCCCACCTTTACAGTGATCACTGTATTCACTAGCACAAAATATTCACTAATACAAAAGATAGCCTTTTGCGCCTCCGTCATCATGCTGTCTCTGTACATACTTCGTTGTTTGTTATTGTCCAGGAAACTCAGATGGACTGGTGCCACGACTGTTACAAAAGCAACAAACAATAATACAATATCACGCCTATCATCCAAGTTGATACACACTATCATACTGTTTCCCCGATATTATTGGCATCTAAAAACCCTATTCCAAAAGGCCCATATTGCCGTAAAATGTTGTGAGGATAAATTGATAATAATAGCATGCAGAATAAGAGATCAGAAGGCCTCATAAACATACCCCAGCTGCTATGCTTCTAGCTTCCTGGAAATGTAGCATCATGTATAACATTCTACCAAGGAAAACAAAAGGGAAAATTACCGACTCAAAAGCCTACTCATTTCAAGCATTCTATCTGCTAATTTTACATTGTATACTCCTAGTTTTTCCCTTTTCACTTCTCTTTTTCACCCCCTATATTTTCTCACTTCTCTTCTACAGATATGCTCCACAAACGGGATGACATCTAAACCCAAGAACAAAAAATCTGGGACCAAGAAACGTGTATATAACAGAGCGGGCATTGAGATAAGCCAGCTTACCTTCTACCCTACACTAGAGGCCCAAAAACAAGCAGAAACCAAAAAGAACAGAAAAGCTCTTCTATTTTCAGTTTGCCGCGAACAGGCATACATGTGAAGATGAAAACAGCTATGAAATCCAGTCCCAAAGCAATCACGTCTTTTGTAACTACAACACAGTGAACCGCATGGTTCACAAAGAATCAGATGCCCACTCCACCTGCAAGGTAAAAACTCACCATGAGGAAGAAGAGAAGTGCACGGAAGAAGAGCAAATTAAATAGCATATGTAATCCCATGCAAAATTTTAGGCAGAAAGAAAACGAGAAACCTTCTCATCCAATAAACACATTTTTCCTTTTTACACACATTGCATGTGAACTTCCATATTACTTTGCCTCAAACCAGTCACAGGGGCTGCTTCCTTGGGATTTACCTCCGTTTTTTTGAATCTCTTGCATGGCCAAACACGCATTGTCCTTTTTTTGCAATTTTCTTAGGTGAGACGGTCTTACCCAGTATATATTAAGAGATATGCCGTGTTGATAATAATGCTAGGACTTATGAGGGAATTAATAACTTCTAGTAACAGTAAGCAAGTACCTTAGGATCAGCACAGCTGCAAGATGCAGCATCCCACGAGCCGAAGATGGTAAGGAAAATAAACAGCACAAAAGAGAATAGCAGTCAACAAATTCATCTCTACAGCAGCTAAGGTCTCCAAGTGATCACAAAAGATTATGACTCGCGAAGCCTATTTAACCACCAAACCAGACGATGCTGATGAGGCCTCTGCAATCAATAAGATTGGTTGACGTGCCTGAAGGCATGCACCTATTTCAAATGGCTCCAGTTCTGCTCCATCAAACAGGAGACAAACACCTGGCAGAATCACTTCCTTACTGTCAGAATCATCTGACTCAACTTTTGGCAAGTTTGTTTGAAGTGACTCTTCAATGGGCCTTGTGGCAGCCTCATACACGGGAGCCAGGGCATATGACCTGCACAATAAATCAAAATTGATATCAGGTACACTCTGGTGGCAAGGATATGAAAGATACGGAAAATTTACCAATCAACCAGTGCTACAGAAATAGAACCGTGAGCACACCATGGATGTGAAACCAATATTATTAAGCATGATTATTGATGCAGAACAGTCATAGGAAACCCTAAACAGCCCATGTGCCAAAATTGCAACCCACAAACGCAATACTTCTTAAGAAAGACTGGTAACACACTTCACAATGAGAAGCAAATGGACACTAACCTTAGGATACTTCCATCAAAGCTAAGAACTTCCCTTCTGGAACGCTGCCTTGAAGCAAGTCTTTTCCTCTGGTATTCATTAGTGGCTCCAGAAATAGGAGACGATGGTTCCGCAAGAGGATTCCACCTTCCACTCGCATAAGTCATTAATTGCTTAGATGTATCCTTGGGCTTCTCTTTCTGATATAGAAGCTTTGCGGCAGGACCAGTAGGGCTGTACTCCATGCAGATGTCACGCAACCTCTTTCTTAACCCTTGCATTGCTTCATGATGCTCATTAAAAGATTCCGTTTGAAGCAACTGTGATGAGATTATCCTTTTGCACATGCTCTTGCATAATTTTGGACTAAATAGAGGAACACCAAATTCCACACTCAGTGGAACCCATTCATATGTCTGATCGTCTGGGCAAGACTGATCTGGATCTCTTTCAATATAAAGTCTCAACAAACGGATATAGCCAATAGTCCACAAATCTATTTTATCCACTATATTTCTTAGTATTGAATCTAACATTGAGCTTTCCTCCGCACCCAGCCCTAACTCCTCCCCTACATGCACAAGTGAACCATCTGAGTTCTTCAATGGCAATGGAATATCAATTGAGACAATTTTTCCAGATCCATCAAGATCATATTTGCTGAGAGGCTGCACAAGCACAGCTGAATGTCTTAGAAGGGAATTAAGACAATGCAAAAGTATAGTTCCCTTCACTAAATTCCCTTCGAGCTTTCCTCCCAACCCTCCTATCATAGAACCATCCCATGACCATATAAGGGCTTTCTCACAGCCAGCCAATGGTGCAGGGAGCATCCGTAAATATTGACCCCTCATCAATACAACAGATAGAGGACCAATCCCAACAGCAGAGTACAGTGCCAGCTTCATCCAAGGTGTCATAGATGAATGTGAGGGAGGACCAAAGTGAACAGGACCAGTTGGCCCAGGTAAAATGGATGAAGGAGGAAGTGGAACCATAGAGACGACAATATCATAGTCCCGATGAAATAAGCGATCTAAAGCTGCAGGTGGAAGGTTGGCCAAACTTTCACAACGCAGAATATCCACACGATAATTCCTCTTCCTTCTTGCAGCACTGCCTCCTTCAGACTCCACTGCCAACACTGACTTCACATTGTTATCCATATTTGGCTGCGAGTTTGAGCTCTCAGTAGAATTATTGATATTATTTGAGGAAAGAGCATAAGAGAGAGCACTTCTATGATCTTCAATAACAGTTTCAGCATCCCCAGAGCCATTCCCAGGCAATGAATTTGAGGGGGCATCACTTTTTATTGCATCTGCTTCTGTAACCCTATCCAGAGATTCTATAGCAGGAGAAGATGACTTATCCCCATTAGGAAAACCAGGCTTATCAGTCAAGCTGGTCTCAACTGCTAAACAGGATGCATCATTGTTTTGTGAAGGTACATTCCCACTATGACAGCAGATTTCTGCACCACCATCAGTAGTAGAAACTCCTCCGGCAAGCAGACATTCTAGAACACAGCGGAGGCTAGAGGCATGATTTGCAAATTCTTGTAGCTCACCCTCAAACTTGGCTCCCTCCAATGTGCCCAGATCATTGCAAAGGTCTGCAATGCTGGCATGACCCAGCTTACCTGCTTCATACAGTGTGACTGCATGCGATTTCAAGCCTGGGAAAGAAGAAATAAAAAGCATGAATTGGCCATGAGTTAGAAATACATGCAGTTTCTTAGAATCCTTTCTTGTTTTCCTTACTATAGATCTGGGAAAAACGAATTAAAAATGACCTTGTACATCTCATATAGGGGTACATCAAGAATTTCTTTGTCAAAGTACAAAGAGAGTAAGAGAACCAAAAAACAAAAGTGAGACTAATGTATTAGTTGAATGTTTCTATTACCATGATTTAGAATCCCATGGACTTCACATTGGAAAACAATAATTCAGACTTAAGAGTACCCTAAGCATACATTAAAGTTTAAACAGCTCTAAAGCACCAACAAAAATCCATGGAACTTGAAAGTGGAATACATAGGGCTGCATCCAGAAGCTGCCCCCAAAAAGAGGATGAAAAACATAGACATCACAAAATGTAACAGCATAATAGAAAATTGGGCCATAGCAACACAAAACAAACCTGGTGAAACAGATCCCATCATGAGGTATGAAGTTATATTAGCATCAACAATAAAAGCGACACGTGCATTATTTGAGGCTGCTCTATTTTCTGGACCTGAATAATCCTGCTGAACATTAACTCCATCAGTAGATACACTAGTCCGAGAACCATCTTCATCGTCACTTAGAAGAGACCCATGAACACTTGTATCCTGAAGAACAGAGGCTGGATCAATTATTTTCTGAGCCCATCCCAGTCTACAAGCAAATGATGCAGCAGCTTGCAGCTGCGAGAGGTCAGCCTGTAAAGTAGCAGCAAGTTCGGCAACGGTTGCATTCTCGCTTGAAACAACAAAGACTGCATAAAGCAACCTATACAGTGGATGGATGAATGTAAAAACAACAATTAATCCACTTTTCGTACTACTGCTTGCCAAGACAATATTCACATGGAGAAAATTTGCTTACTCTTCAATTGGATCTTCATAAGACTGCTCCCTATTCGAGACAAAGCCCTCTAGCCTGGAAACTGAGACACAGCATATCAACTGATTTGACATAGTATGAACCAACTCTACGAATATAGAAAATATCAGCAGTTCACTAAGTCCTTAATAAGAAAGTATCATAAATGTACTTAAAGCACAGCACTACTACTCATGCCTCATTCTATAATGAAATAAAACCAAATCCAACACCTAACAAGAAAAGGGACACAAAGATGACCCTACCCTATCCACCCCAACCACCCCCCCCCCCCCCCCGGAGGGGAGTGCAGGAAGGCCCCTCAGGCAAACAAAGAAAGCAACACTGATAGAAGATTACACACCAACAGCCATGGGACAATCACCAGCGCTGCTGTACTCAGACGCCAAGGACCACAGAATAAAATTGTTCTTCAACTACAGAAACAGGTAACACGAGCACTGCAGACAGACAAAGGAGCAGAAAGAGTAATGACTCATGACCATCTGAAGATTCTAGACATGCACCCCTTCGCCATCAACTTCTTGAGCTCTCTCACTTTTTCTTTATTTTCCTCGCTCCCCCTCTGTACAACCAGAATAATTGGAGTTGCCCAACGGTTAGGTTTAGCTATTATATTTCAACATAGAAGGCTGAGTTGTCCACTGGCAAGTTAAATGAATCATAGTGGTGGCAATTACATATAAGTTCGAGGTACATCCAATCCGATATGAGACAAAACAATCCCCAAAAAAATAATCCAAATCCAAGTCAGATTTGGATCAGCTTCATAAGGCAGATAACATCCAATCCAATCCGACTATTTTGTTAAATAATTAAAATTCAAATCTAGAATTTTACAAATCTAAAGGCCACCCTTCAATCTCAACCCTAAGTCCATAACACACATCCCCCATTAGTCGCTTAGTTGAGACTCTCTCCCTCTCTCTCTCTCTCTCTCTGCGCCTTACAGTCTTAGTCTCAGTTAGTTGGTGACCAGCCCATCGGCATGATCTGCCTCTAGGGGTGTTCATTAAATGGTCCAGGATCGGACCGGACCGAAAACCGGCTCGGACCAGACCGGGGTCTTTCGGTCCGGTCCTCGATCCCGTCCTTTTCTGTTTTCGGTCTTCGGTCCGGTCCGGTCCTGGACCGGGTGGACCGGTGAGTGGACCGGACCGGACCGGTGTGTGAAGTTTTTTTTTGGGAGGTTTACTTTTCCCTGCGCCTGCCTCGCACCTCAATAACCTCAACTCTGAGAGTCACTCAATCTCTGCCTCTCGTATCCTCTCCAGATCTCCACTCAATCTCTCGCCTCTCTAGTCTCTGCCTCAACTCTCAAGTGGGTTCATCATCATCCTAACAACGCAGTCTCTTTCCCTCAGCTCTTTGCGTCTCTCATTCAGCGTGGCCTCTTTGCCTCTCTCATCCCCATTTCTGATCTCCCCGTGGCTGGTTCCAGACTCCAGTCTTCATTCTTCTCTGAGTTCTCTCAATATTCAATCCCTCATTCCCTCAATCCCTCGTTCTTGCTCAATCTCTCCACGACTCCACCAGGCACCAGACCTTCTCGGCTTCTCCTTCTCCATCTCGGCATCTCCAGCTCCAGGCGTCTTCTTCTCCTCTCAATCCCTCGTTCTCTGCTTCGAGATCGGTTCTGCGACCGCCCGTCTGCTGTGTAGGGTTTCGTTCTCAGTCTCTCGGTGCTCTCCTCTCCAGACTCCAGGTATGCTTTGTTCAATGTCAGTCAATTATTTTGGCTTTTAATTTGAAATTTCTAGGGGTTTTCTGTTTTTTTGATCTGTGGACATTTGAAATTGTTGATTTTTCAGATCGCGGTGCTAACTGAGTAATTTGAAATTGGTGACTGAAATTTCTGTGATAACATCGAGATTATGTTGATCAATCTTGAAAGGCAGTGTTGAAAAACTATGAGGGGGAAGTTCATGATCATTTATCTTCTTTGATAAATGTTATTAGTGGCCATGAATCCTGTGAATCTGTGATTGTCTGCCTAATCTTTGAGCATGTTTGTGGCGCTGCTGCCACCGGATCGGTCTGGATTCGGTCCGGTCCGGTCCGGTCCGGACCGAATCCAAATCGGTCCGGTCCTCGGTCCAGCATTTGGGAAAAATTCGGTCTTCGGTCTAGCCGGTCCGGTCCGGGACCGATGAACACCCCTATCTGCCTTTGTCACTTGTAAGTGTCCCCTAGTTAAGCATTAAATCTTCACCAATTACTTGCTCACTGTGATAGGGAGGCGCGCGTCATCGCATCAATAATTGGACAAAATAAATTTAGATGAAAAAAATTATACAAAATTGTTGTGAGGAAAAGGAAATCAATTTGGACCAGACTAAATCGGACTCCAATCCAATCCAAGTCAGAACGGATTCGAAGGTACCCTCTGGTCCGTCGGATCGGATTTTTGGATCCGGATTTTCAGATGTTCCAACTTCCGAGAATCCGATCCGTTGACATCCCTAATGTACCAATGCTCTCTGTTATGAGCTTTTGACATACCAAGCAGATAACATGACACAAAGACAAAGGGGCAGGCAAAGATGGATGGGCAAAAAGTGGTGCTTCAATAATGAAGGATAATTCATGCTTCCCAGATATCTGCAAGTAGGTTAAACTTATGAACTTGCTATCCCCCTGATCATTAGCAAATGCAAGGATTGCCACCTTCCATTGAGAAGAAGGGAGAATGCAATGCAGAATGATCTTTCACTTCAAAATCCAAACACCAAGCAGAAAAAGGACTTCCAATTTGCAGCAAGACAGAATGAAGAAAGGGACATGCAGCCAAACGGAATTGCTACTGGGACGAATACAAAGCTTAAAATCCTGGGTCCATTCACAATTCACACAACTACTTGCAGAAAACAGTTCACCTGATAGGGTGGGTCATTCAAGCTCGCCCCTACCCACCATGTTCCAACGTAACATCTCCACCACCTAGATCAATCTTGGACTAGGCAATTTTCTAAAACTTCCCGTGTTTTTTTATCAAAATTTGAAGCACCAAGTGTGCATGCTTAGCCAGCTAAAGCACAAGCGCCCGAGCCATGTTGAAGGGTCACAATGATCCTCGATTGTGTGAACCTATCAACAAGGACGAGATTAAAGAGATCCTAAAGAAGATGACCAATGGGAAGGTAGAGGGACCAGACCAAATACCGGTAGAAGTGTGAAAGTGTTTGGGTGAAGAAGGATTAGAGTGGCTAACAGAACTTCTTAATGTTATTTTTAGGATTGCTAAGATGCCCAAAAAATGGAGGTTTAATACAGTCAACCCTTTATACAAGAACAAAGGTGATATTCAGGATTGTAATAATTATAGGGGTATAAAGTTGCTCAGTCACACTATAAAGTTAGGGAGAGGATGATTGAGAGAAGGTTGCGGAAGGATATTTTGATATTAGAGAACCAATTTGATTTTATGCCTGACAAGTTGACCATAGAGACGATTTAACTCCTTAGAAGGCTCATGAGATTATACAGAGATAGAAAAGTAGATCTTCATATGATTTTCATTCACTTGAAAAAAGCATATGATAGAGTTCCACGTGAAGTGTTATAGAGATGCTTGAAAAAAAAGGTCGAGAAGTTTAAATACCTAGGCTCAATAATTCAACAAAAAGCGAATATAACGAAGATATTCACCAGCGCATACAAATGGGTTAGCAAAAATGAAAGTATGCTTTAGGTGTATTGTGTGATAAGAGGATGCCTGTAGGAGACTTAGTTTATCGTATAGTAGTTAGACCTACTGTATTGTATAGATCGGAGTGTTGACCTATAAAAAAGACACAGGTTCAAAGATTGATGGTAACACAATAATGATTAAATGGATGTATGGTTGTACGAGCATGAACAGAATTAGTAATAGTCTAATAGAGTAATTAGAGACTTAGTTAAAGTGACTCCCATCAAAGATAAGATGAGAGAAACAAGACTCAGATGGTTTGATCATGTGAAAAAGAGCGCA